>PVJC01009685.1:0-45303 GCA_004026665.1 Murina feae | reverse complement strand
CAAAAGGCGCCTGGCAGACTGGGGCCATCATAGGACATCCACTGAGGGGTCCCAGACTGTGAGAGGGGGCAGGCCGGGATGAGGGACTCCCTCCACCCCGAGTGCACAAATTTTTGTGCACCGGGCCCCTAGTTACAAATAAAAGGATTCCAAATTAGATGTTCAAGATTCACTTTGATATTTCAAACTTACCACTTACCCCAGGTCTCCAAAGCTTTTTTATTCACCTTCAAAAATAGAGAGATGGAGGGCTGGGTTAAAAAGGTGAAGGGATTAAACAAACAAAATTCACAGACACAGACAATAGTATGGTGATTATCAGAGGATAAAGGAGGTGGGAAGAGGGTATAGGGGCAATAAATCGTGATGGAAGGAAAGTGGACTGTGGGTGGTGAACACACAATATAATATACAGATGATGTATTATAGAATTGTATACCTGAAACCTGAATAATTTTTATTAACCAGTACATTCAATAAAAATTTTAAAAAAATAAGAGAGCCATAGCATTGTAGGTTTTCACTGGAGAATAAGATATGGGATTATTGGTACTCTAATCCAAATCACAATAAGATACATTTATAGACCATATGAAGGACAGGTATACATTCATGGTTCTAGTTAGAGATAAGTAAATGACACTTGTGTTACTGTTTTCTCTTCCTATGATTGTGGCAGACATGACTAATTGAGTACAGTTCTTCCTTGGGTTATGACAGACTTGGAAGTTACCTTCCAAGTTACGTTAGAATCACAGGTGTTAATTTCTTTTTTTAAAATGATAAGACTTATGCGCATCCTTCTCATCCTCTGTATGTGTGCACTGAAAATAAATGCAATGTTAGTGACCCTTTCTGTGAGGCGTGTTCATCATTTACTAATCTCCCCCTGAAAGGAGTCTCTGAATGTGTGTATTTATTTATATAAAAACCCTGGGTGTAACAGTGCGACTGAGGCTCAACCAACCTGAAGGAAGTCAGTCCTGCAGGGGTTGTCTTGGAAACAGCTGCACCCTCCCTGAGCTGTTTCCTGTGAGGGTGGCAAGGTTTCAGGCAGGAACCCACCCTCAGAGCATGGCTGCACTGAGTCCTGGGTCCTCTTAGCTACAGCTGCGCCCTCTCCAGCTGTTTCCAGTAAGGGTGAGGTTTGAGGCAGGAACCAGCCCTCGGAGCATGGAGGCATATCTTTATAAAGTTTTAATACATTATATTAGAGGTCGTGGTAGTACTGTTTTATCCACAGCATCTAAAAGAATTGCTGCAAATTTACTTCTCAGTGGAAGCACCTTTCATTCCCAATATAAATTACCCATTCCATTAAATGAAGCTTCAATTTCTAGACTTGATATAAAGAGTAAAGTTGCTAAAACTATTAAAAAGGCCCAACTTCTCATAATTGATGAATGCACCATGGCATCCAGTCATGCTATTAATGCCATAGACAGATTACTAAGAAAAATTTGAATGTTGTATTTGGTGGAAAAGTTCTCCTTCTTGGAGGGGATTTTTGTTAGTGTCTCAGTATTGTACTGCACGCTATGCAATCGGCCATAGTACAAATGAGTTTAAAGTACTATAATGTTTGGGAATGTTTCAGAAAATTGTCTCTTACAACAAATATTAGATTGGAGGATTCTGCTTACAGTGAATGGTTAATAAATCTTGGAGATGGCAAACTTGATAGCATTTTTCATGTAGAAATGGATATTATTGAAATCCCCTGTGAAATGATTTGTAATGGATCTATTATTGAAGCTACCTTTTGAAATACTATATCTATAGATAATATTAAAAATATATCTAATGTGCAATTCTTTGTCCAAAAAATGAGCATGTTCAAAAATTAAATGAAGAAATTTTGGATATCCTCAATGGAGATTTTCACACATATTCGAGTGATGATTCCATTGATTTCACAGATGATGTTGAAAAGGAAAATTTTCCCATCGAATTTCTTAATAGTATTATTCCTTTGGGAATGTCATATCATAAATTAAAATTGAAAGTGGGTGCAATTATCATGTTACTGAGAAATCTTAATAGTAAATGGAGTCTTTGTAATGGTACCAAATTTATTATCAAAAGATTATGACCTAACATTATCGAAGCTGAAGTATTAACAGATCTGCAGAGGGAGAGGTTGTTCTGATTCCAAGAATTGATTTGTCCCCATCTGACACTGGCATTGCATTTAAATTGATTCAATGACAGTTTCACGTGATGCCAGGATTTGCGATGACTATTAATAAGTCACAAGGACAAACTCTAGACAGAGTAGGCATATTCCTACCTGAACCTGTTTTCACACATGGTCAGTTATATGTTGCTTTCTTTCGAGTTTGAAGAGTATGTGACATTAAAGTTAAAGTTCTAAATAATTCAGCACAAGGGAAATTAGTCAAGCATGCTGAAAGTGTTTTTACTCTTAATGTGTACTTGGAGATATTAAAATAAGTTTAATCACTTTATCAGTCATTGTTTGCATCACTGTTGTTTTTATATCATGTTTTTGTTGTTTGTTGTTTTCATATCATGTTTTTGTTGTTTTCATATCATTTTTGTTGTTTTCATATCATGTTTTTGTCATTTTTATATCATGCCTCTGTTGTTATGTCCTTTTGTTACTGTTTATTTATTAATAAATTTATATATTATTTTTGTATACCTTTTACTAATTTCCTTTCATCTATCACACTTCTACTATAGAGAAAGGGCAAATAGCGATAGTAAAATATTTCCACTAATTAATTCCCTTTTAATATGCATGAATTTCGTGCACCAAGCTACTGGTATATATTAGGAGACTTGGTGGAATCCTGGTTTCTTTTCATTAGCCAGAAAATGGAGATTTAGAAAACTTAGAAACTTGACCCAACTGAAAAGAAGAAAGAAATGGTAGACCTTGAAAATGACTTTAGGTTTTCTCATTGCACAGAATATAGTCAAACACTGCTGCAGTTAAATATTTTACCCTTTGTTCTCCCTGCGTAATCTATAATAATAATCTGCTTTGTGTTGCTATTTACTGCTCTGTTGATGACCATTACCTGAAAGAGAAGTTGGGATGCTTCACTGGGCTAGAAAAAGTTTAGCTAAATCAAAAAGCAGGTCTGATTAAGCAAGTTTATTCTATATCTATAAAAGGCTAAGTTGACTCACGCATGCACAATGCATAAAAGCTCTCTCTGGAGCCAGTCGCATGTGTGTGTTTCATTTGTCATTGCTGATTGTGAATTTGGTTGACACTTCTATTATAAAGAAAGGGCAAATAGCAATATTAAAATATTTCTTCTAATTAATATCCTTTCAATGTGCATGAATTTGTGCACCAAGCCACTGGTAGATATATATATAAACTAGAGGCCCGGTGCACACAAATTTGTGCACTTGGGGGGGGGGTCCCTCAGCGTGGCCTGTGCCCTCTTGCAGTCTGGGACCCCTCGGAGGATGTCCACCAGCTGGCTTAGGTCCGCTCCTGGGGGATTGGGCTTCAGCTGGCAGTCAGACATCCCTCTGGCAGCCCGGGAGCCCTCGGAGATGTCCACTTGCCAGTGGGGAGCAGGCCTAAGCTGTAGTTGGACACTCTTAGCGCTGCTGAGGAGACAGGAGAGGCTCCCACCACCACTGCTATACTGGCAGTTGTCAGCCTGGCTTATGTCTGAGCAGAGCTTCCCTTGTGGGAGTGCACTGACCACTAGGGGCAGCTCCTGCATTAAGCGTCTGCCCCTGGTGGTCAGTGTGTGTCATAGTGACCAGTCGTTCCCAGTCGTTCTGCTTTTAGTATATAGGATAGAGGCCTGGTGCATGGGTGGGGGCTGGTTGGTTTGCCCTGAAGGGTGTCCTAGATCAGGGTGGGGTCCCTCTGGGGTGCCTGGCCAGCATGGGTGAGGGGCTGAGGGCTGTTTCCAGGGTGGCCACATTCCCTTCAGGGAGGGGGTCCTGCTGGGGTGCATGGCCAGCCTGGGTGAGGGGGAGATGGCTGATTGCAGGTTGGCCATAGCCCCTTCAGGGCGGAGGTCTCCTCTGGGGTGCCTGGCCAGCCTGGGTGAGTGGCTGATGGCTGTTTTCAGACTGGGCACAGCCTCCAGCAAGGCTGGCTGGAAGCAGGTAGCTGGGATTTATTTATCTTCTATAATTGAAACTCTGTTGCCTTGAGTGGAGGCCACAGCCGGCATAGGCAGGCGGGAAGTTTAGCTTCCTCCATCGCTTGGGCAAGCAAGCCTCCTGTTCGCTCTATTTCTATGGTTGGGTTAATTTCCATATAGTCACTCTGATTGGCTGGTGGGCGTGGCTTGGCTGGTGGGCATGGCTTAGGTGTAGCAGAGTGATGCCTAATTTGCATATTGCTCTTTTATTAGATTAGATTAATGTGTTCAATTGAATCAAATGAAATTTCTAATATTCAAACTATTTGACCTATAAACTGGCTATTTCTTATGAGTCAATATAATATATCACTTCTTCTATCAAAATGTATTTTAATCATTTTAACATGCTAGCAGTTTGAACCACTTAAGAATGAGTGAATATATGGGTGAGGGAAGATTAAGTGAAGATGCTGGGAATATTTTTAGAACAATGTGGAAGAGTAGATTGTTAAAGTCTAACAATTCATGTAAATTCTTACAGACCTCTTAAGAACTCCAAAATATTTCTTGGGTCAAGCCAGATCCTTAGAAAACTGTGTGTGAAATTCCATGTATTATTTTTCCAAGGGAACATTTCTGTATTTATGAAATTTCCAGAGTTATTCCTCAATCAGAAGCTATCTGCTCATGTCCCCTAAAAGGATACTTATTCCTTCTTTTACTCTGTTAAGGTCTAAAAAGTATATTGACAAAACTTAAAAACTCCAACACCTTAGAGAATTTTATTGATATTAATTTCTGTATCTCAAGCATGTCAAACTCAAAAGCTAACACAGGTCAAATAAAGTTTAGGTTTTTGTGGGCCACAAAAGAACAAAAGCTTCAATTTTCATAGAAACGTAGGTTTATTTCAATAGAGACATGCTGAATACACAGGGATGAAATAAGTGAGTAATCATTAACATAAAGTAATAGAACATTTTAATAAAAATTAATATTTTTCTTGAATATTAACTTACCAGACACTGAATAACTGCCCAAATTAATAAATGTAATGCCGATCTAATTTTCTTGTTCTCCAAAAGTGAAATATTTCCTGTTGTAGACATCAAACAAGTCAGTCCAAGACTAATGATGTGGCAATCGGCTGGTAAAATATTTACTGCTGGTATTAGTGGAGAAAAATGGTATGCCTGGGATTTGTAGCTGCTGAGTTTATTGTGTTCTAAAAGGTCTTATTTGGTAACAGAAAGGATAGTCTGTATTCCCTAGTATCAGGTTCACGTCAGAGTTTCATCATACAGTTCCTTCTAGTCAAAGAAGAGGTGATCATCCTTTGGAACTGAAATTCATAAAAGAACATTCCAACCTGGCTGCATTCTAGACTGAACATACTATTAAAATTAAACAACTAATTACACCCAGAAATAACAGGCATTGGGGATGCTGAAAGAGATGGAGATTTTTTTTTATCCTCACCCAAGAATATTTTTTCCATTGATTTTTAGAGGGAGTGGAAGGGAGAGGAAAAGACAGAAATATCCACACATTGATTGGTTGCCTCCTGTTCGAGCTCTGACCAGGGCCTGGGCTGGAGAGGAGTCTACAACTGAGATATGTGCTCTTGACCGGAATTGAACCCAGTCCCTTCACTCTGCAGGCTGACACTCTATCCACTGAGCCAAACTGGCCAGGGCAAAGATGCAGATTTTGAGGGGGTATGTATGTGTATAGAACAGGAGACAACAGAAATTCTATTTTATTTATTATTTTTTAATATGTTTTTATTGATTTCAGAGAGGAAGGGAGAGGGAGAGAGGGATAGAAACATCAATGATGAGAGAAAATCATTGATCAACTGCTTCCTGCACACCCCTATTGGGAATCAAGCCCACAACCCAGGCATATGCCCTTGACTGGAATAGAACCTATGACCCTTCAGTCTATAGGTGCACACTCTATCTGCTGAGCCAAGCCAGGTAGAGCAGAAATTCTATTGAAAGTCATCAGATGTTTCCAATTTAATTTACTTTTGAGATTTGCCTTCTCTGGAAATCAGATAGGCCTGGGCCAGAGATAAGGACAATTTAGAGTTTCAGGTCTAGTTAACCCATAGAATAACTTTAACTGAAAGCTGAGGAGTATAGGAACTCTGGCTTCCATCTGCTGTAATGACAGTTCAGTTGGCTTGTCCATGGAACATTGATTTCAGTATCTCTGGGGAAGGCTGACAAACACAGCTCCCTATTTAGAGTTATGTCCATGGCTGGTCATCTGGCGTGGCAGAGCCATCCGGTTGCCTGTCCTCTGGGACTATACACAACACTGATCTACTACTTTCACCCACAGTTTATATTGCTTGCTTGCTCAGCTTGTGCCAACCCAAGCAAGACCTAGTCTTTCTCAGTGACTTTGCTAGCCCAGACTGAACAGTCACATCAGACAGCTAAGTTTGCTTTATGCTTCCTACTAATACAACAGCTATATCTCTTCTCACTTGTTTCAACATTTCCAAAGATACCTGGGAAAACTTGAGCAGCAAGAGATTGAGGGTTGAAGAGAGGATAAATGGGTAATTTGGAAATAGAGTCACTGATAAAAAAATATTCAGTGCCCAACTGGATTTGTATTTTCTGATCTTCCTCTTCCTCACCACTTTCAGAATATGAACACAGATGTGATAGACCACTTATAAGGGCTACCACTATTCTTCTTTCCCCTCCTTTTTTTTTTGAAAGGAGGAGTCATTAAGAAGGAGAATAATATAATACAAACTTGGCATTTAATTTTCATAGGAACATTCAGCATGATCATAATCAAAATGCTAGAAATGTCCTAATTAGCACACAGCTGATGCTTTTGAAGTTGACTATTAAGGATGAGTTTAGAAAATAGACCAGTAGTGGTTGACCACTATGGCTACTATGGCTTGACCATGAGGTGATCATGAGTCACCCAGCATCCCAGCGCTGGTTAGAGCAAATACTTTTCTTCTTAATGCTCACACTGGAGAATCTTCTCTAATGTGACTGATGTTTACTATCCCTTTTGCAAAACTTTTTTTCTCCTGGTCTGTCTCTTCTCTCTTATGCTTCTGTTGTTGTCCAGAAGTTTCTTCATTCTCTGCTGGAGCTTTTGGTAGAGAAGTGTATTCAGGCTCAATTCTTGATACTTATCTCACTGTGCTTTTGGCAGTTTTATCAAGACATTTCAACTTCAACTCACTTTCATAATTAATATGAACATTGACCAATTTTTGTAGCTCTAAATCTACACATCTAGAGTTTTACTATATTTTTCTTCCTTTTCTCCTTATCCCACACTTTATTAATTTTAACTTAAACTTTTAGAATAATACCCATATATCTTTCTTATAATTCTCTTTATAGCCATTTCCTTTGGAGATGCAGAAAGGAGAGCATATACCAAAATTTGAATGAGAACTTTTTATGAAGAATCTTGGTACTTATCTATCCTTTTAAGGAGATAAAGAAGTGAAATTTTAATAATTTTATTTAGGATAAATTATTTTTATCACATGTATTAGTGTTAACTGGTTAATGAGACCTGGCTACATGCTTTGTCAAACTTTGTCTCTCAGAGCTGGATAAAGCAGTTATAATGAATAAGTAACCTGCTTTTCCATATGAATCTTGAATGAAAGAAGACACCTTTTTGGGAAAATGAGTAAATGATTAATGTGCCTTAAAGAAAGGGTCACTAACATTGCATTTATTGTCAATACACACCTACAGATGATGAGAAGGATGACTGAGAGTTTTTCTCAGGGACCTGGAGTAAAAAACAGGATACTGGTAGTTGATGTCTCTTAAAAAGTACATTCAGTACCTGTAAATTCTAATATGTTATTTATATAGTACTATGTTACCTTGCTGAAATACTGGGTCATTCTCACCAAAAGAACTCTCACTTTTGTTAGTGTATAACTAATAGAAATGATTTAATCTGTGCTTTCCACAAATGTCCTATCCTGTATTTCTGTGGCTATTTTCTAAGCCATCTTCTCCTTCCTTTAGTTTCTTTGATGTGTTTTGGCTACTCCACATGCTCATTGATCTTTCGGCTTTTATTCCAGTTTTTTCCTCCCTTAGAATCTCCTTCTTCCCCAATTCAAAAACATAACTCAAGATTTGTCTCTGCTGAAAAGTCTTGAATCTCAAATTTTCATTCCTTTCTCTGTATTTCCTTGCATGTTGTTTTAATCATTTATATCATAAATCATCTTAGCCCTTATATTAATTTTTGTTTATGAATTTTATGCTACTTTTATCTTTTATGTAGCAACGCAACAAGTGTTTCTAAAATGGAAATGAATTAATTAAATGTGCATTAACCTAGAGCTCACTCACCATTAGGTCTTGATGAGTGAGTCATCACCAAAATTGTAGCCTTTCTTTAAATGACTACAGGACGAATGCACAAGATTTTAAAGTGGAATATCAAGACCAGTTTTCCTGTGGGTGGTTTCTATAATGAATTATTTCATTCATTCATTTTATTAAGCCAGGAACTATGCTGAGGATGTAAGCACTGTGCTAGTTATAAGAAATGGTCTGTACCTTTAAGGAGTTTAGAATCTATAAAAGGAAATTACACTTAAGGAAGTCATTAAAATAAAAGGTGATATAGAGAATGTGGACACAGGACTGACCAACTATGCTTGGGTGATATTAGGAAAGACTATTTCATAGAGGTTTTAATTTTTTTTCATTGATTTCAGAGAGGAAGGGAAAAGGACCTAGGATGCTTTTCCCATGAGTTCTCAAGAATAGAACTTGTGGAAGACTGATCTTATAAAAGAAGCATAGTGATTGAGAAGGCAGATGATCACTAATTGTGTGGCTCAGGTCCCGTTGCGTAAATTCTGAGTCTCATTTTACAAATGAAGATGTACCAGCCTTGCCTAAGTTATTATGAATATTAGGGAATCTAAAGACCTTGACAGAGTAGTCACTAAATATATTACTGATATATAGTATGCACCATAATCTTTGTTACTCAATTCAGTGAATGCTAGTTATATTTTACTAGGGGCCCGGTGCATGAAATTTGTGCACGGGGGAAGGGTGGGGGGGTCCCTCAGCCCAGCCTGCCCCCTCTCACAGTCTGGAACCCCTCAGTGGATGTCCTATGATGGCCCCAGTCTGCCAGGCTCCTTTTGTGTGTGTGCGTGTGTGTGCGTGCGTGTGTGTGTG
Organism: Murina feae; assembly: GCA_004026665.1. Classification (NCBI taxonomy): domain Eukaryota; kingdom Metazoa; phylum Chordata; class Mammalia; order Chiroptera; family Vespertilionidae; genus Murina; species Murina feae. The sequence goes on along the minus strand of PVJC01009685.1, from coordinate 35,999 downwards.
TCTCGCCACTGGGGACCTGCCCCCAGCCGCATCTGAGGCTCAGAGCACTCCTCCTGTGTGTGTCTACCTACTGGGGGCCTGCCCCCAGGCACACCATCGAGGCTTGGAACAGGCCTCCCCTCTATGTTGATCTCTCAGACTCTTGCCCTCCCCTGCATGTTGTTCTCTTTTTTTGAGCTGTGGCCAGGGCTGGGTGCGGCCTGCCTCCCAAGCTTGCCTACTGCCCATCTTCCTCCAGCCACCAGAAAGCAGGGAAAACCCCGCCTCGTGGTCAGGCCAGCCTTTTCCTGCTCCCTGATCCCTGGAAGGGACCTGGGAAGCCGCCAAGCAGGCCTCCAGCCCCCAAGAGCTTGCTTTCCCGCTCCCCAGTGGCCCCCAAAGGGCCTGGGGAGCCGCCCAAGCAGGCCGCTGACTCTTTCCCACTCACCCGTCCCCTGCTGCCTTCCTTTCCCACTCCCTGGTGCCGCCAAGGGGTCTGGGGATCTGCCAAGCAGGACCCCGGCCCCTGCAGCCTTGCTTTCCCGCTCCCTGGTGCCCCGCAAAGGACCTGGGCAGCCACCAAGCAGGCCGACCCCCTGATGCCTCTTTCCTGCTCCCCAATGCCCCTCAAAGGGCCTGGGCAGCTGGCAAGCAGGCCTCTGACCTGAGGAGCCACCAAGCAGGCTGCCAAGCAGGCTGCCAAGCCTGCCGCCTCTTTCCCACTCACTGGTCCTGGGTCCTGCGCTGTTCCGCCCTGCAGCCGCTCTGTGCACTCGGGAGGTCCCTCAGCCCGGCCTGTGCCCTCTCACAGTCTGGGACCCCTCGGGGGATGTCCACCTGCTGGCTTTAAGGCTGCCCACAGCTCCCATTGACCCAATGACCCAGCAAGGCTGGCTGGACGCAGGTTTGTTTATCTCCTATAATTGATGCTGTACCTTTAAGAAGCCGAGGTTTAGTAACGGAAGCCTCCTTTCTGCTTCAGCTCACGGCTTCTATAATGAAATAATGTTACTCTTAGGCCTGCTGTTTCCTTCAGCTCCCGAGGATTCTATGATTTATACTATGTTGCAAACATGCTTTGTTTTGCTTTCGGCGAGGATTGGGGCCAGAACGCAGACAGTTTCACTTTCACTCCTGCTGCAATGGAAGCTGCCCTTTACTCCGTGAGTGGCGGCCGCCATGTTGGCTGGGTTAATTTGCATACAGCCGCTCTGATTGGCTGGTAGGCATCCCGAAGAAACGGTTAATTTTACCATTTCGCTTTTATTAAGATAATATAGATTTAAGATACAAAAATTTTATATCTTTAAACGTGGTTTTAAGTAAGTTATTTTTTGTTGATGATATGTAGCTCATTACCAACATTTTAATATCTTTGTACTTTATATGTGACACTTTTAGCTTCATATGGCATAGTAAATTTTTGATAAAGGGTGTTTTACCTGGTGTGCTGAATGTAAAACATATCTTGCTGAGAAATTCTAGGTATTTCTTGTAATTCCTGCTCTTTGAACTTTTCTGTTTAATATGAACTTCTTCATATAAGGCATCTGAATGTAACTTGACATATTCTGCAGTAACAGTTCCTAGAATATCACAGATTCACTGCTACTAGTGAATTCTGATTTATGTTGAATTCAGACCACACTAGCAAAAGAATGATGCCTTTGTTTGTTTCCATAATGAAAAGAGGCAGGCGAGGTTATCTGTTTGCAAGTGTCTATGTGCCATAGATTCAAAATGGAAAAAACATAAAATTCAGAAGTTACAGCTTGTTTTGAATACCCCTTTAAACTAAACAAATCATATATTTTCTTCAAAAACCTATGTCTGAATAGATGATAGATATCTTAAACTTTTAATTATGTCCATCCAAAATCCTTCTCATTGATCATGGTAGAGATTTTATTCCTTGGTTTCTATTCAGTGGAAAAATTGGTAAGATTTTCATAAAGCTATAGGTGTTACAAGGACCATCAACTTAAATTTCATGTAGAGTATGAGTCAAGTGGGGAAAATGCACTTATGATGCAAGTGTGAAACTTGGTTAAAAAATAAGGAAAAAAGTCTTGCCTTTAAAACTTTTGTGAAAAATGCACACTTTCAAATAATAGATGGAGCTCTTGAGGTCACTTGTCTTTTGTATGTCTCCTCCATTGTTCTGTTTTACTGGGCCTACAACTGTTATCTTTACCGAACTTCAGAAAATCATACTTAAAAGATCAAGTGTGGGAAAGAACTGAGTCGACAAAATATAGGAAGTGTATAGTTCCCCATATCTTGGCAATGAAATAAGCTCTGAAATATCTGTGTTTAAGAATGTGTTGATGGGGAAAAAAAATGCAGATAGTCTTATCATACTCAGGAATGTTGTTAACATTAACTTTTATTTTTAAGCACTCATTGCTAAGAATATCCATACTTTTTAGATAAACGATTTTTTAAAAATTATTGAATAGTTGGTTATTTCTTTATTTGAAATTCAGGTAAATAAACATACTTATTGGGTTTGATTCAGATCTATAACTCATTCCTGTCCTTCCCGTGCAAAAGAGCAACTACAATAAATTAATACTGTCTCCATGCCCAAACAATATTAGAGCATTGATTTGTAAATGTCAGAGTGAGGGTTTAGCATTTGCAAGAGATACCCAAATAAGTTTGCTAAAGACCTTTACTGTGAGGTAGGACAAGCACAAAATAACATTATCCTTTAAAATTTATTTTTACCTAGTGTATGTCATATACCAAAATAATTCTTCATTAGATGAAAATGATGTTCAGCCACTCTCAATTGATGGAATGGTGCAGAAAGAGTTAATTCATTTCTTGATTACTCATAATAATACTTAAAATTTTTATTTTGAAATAATTTTAGAGTTAAGGAAAAGTTGCAAAAATACTGCAGAATCCTAGTATACCATTGTCTCAGCTTTCCTTAATGTTAATGTGCTACATAAACATACAATGATTAAGACTAATAAACTAACATTGGTGTAAACTGACTAAACTACAAACTATTCATATTTAATTAGTATTTTATTATAATGTTTTCCTTTTGTTTGTTCCATGATCCAATTCAGGATCCCACTGCTCAGGTATCCTTATAATGTCTTAGTCTCCTCCAGTATGTGACAGTTGCTGAGTTCCTTATCTTTGTGATCTTGGAACTTTTGAAGAGTACTGATTAGTTATTTTATAAAGTACCCCTCAATTTGTGGTTGATGTTTTGTCATTATTATACTAGGGTTACGAATTTTTGGCAAGGATGCTAAAGACATGATGTACCCCTTCTCATTGTATCTTATCAGGAGAGACATGATGATGTAGTTTTTATCCAGTGACTTTATTCCACTATAAAGTCGCTATTTTCCTGACATAATTAATACATATCTTGGGAGATATTCTTTGAGGCTGTGCAAATACCCTGTTTCCTCTCAAGCTTTCACTCACTAATCTTAGTATCCATTGGTGAAACTTGACTTGCAACTTTAATATTATAATTTCCTAATGGTGATCTTACAGTTATTTTATAAGGAAGAGCTGTCCCTTGTTCCCCATTTATTTTTCTTTCCACATATTTATTTATATCATTGCAGACTAATGGGTACTCATTTAATCTATGGGTGTTAACCTGATACTATCATTATTTATTTTTTGTTCAAATTGTCTGGCTTTGGCCATGTAAAGTCTTTCAGGTTGGTGCTTGTACCCTTTTAACATGTTTCCATCTTGTTTTAGACGTCCTTACTGTGTGGTAGCATGGGTGCTCTAATATAGACTCATCTTTTATTTTCTCTATCTCAGATGCATAGTCAACCCCTTTACCAAGAAGTCGTGGGTTCTTTTGTTAAAAATTGTGTTTAGAAACTAAGATGTGGGTACAAATTATGTGTATTGCTACTGAGGTACAGACAGAGCTAGAAATTAGATATTTGTACAGTAACACATGCATATATGTACACATGTTTTTATTTCTGAATTTATATATGTATCTATACATTTTTAAAAATGAGTTTATACTAATAGTTCCAATTCCAAACCAACACCATGAATTTGAGGCTAGCCTTCTATCTTCCATAATTGTAATTACTTTCTCTGACCATGACAAATCTGGCTTTTGTTAAATACAAGGGGCCTGGTGGACAAAAATTTGTGCACTCGAAGGGTCCCTCAGCCTGGCCTGTGCCCTCTCACAGTCTGGGACCTCTCGAGGGATGTCCACCTGCTGGTGTGCCTGGTCAGCCTGAGTGAGGGGTTGATGGCTGTTTGCAGGCTGGTCAAGCCCCCCATTGGGGTGTGGCTAGCCTGGGTGAGGAGCTGAGGGCCGTTTTCAGGCTGCCCACAACTCCCATTGACCCAATGTCCCAGCGAGGCTGGCTAGAATAAGGTTTCTGGGGTTTATTTATCTTCTGTAATTGAAACATTGCTGCCTTGAGCAGAGGCCTGGCCGGCGTAGGCAGGCAGTTTCAACTCCATCGCTGGTGCAATGGAAGCCTCCTGTTTGCTAGCTCCATGGCTGCCAGCTGCCATCTTGGCTGGGTTAATTTGCATACAGCCACTCTGATTGGTTGGTCGGCATGGCTTGGCTGGTGGGTGTGGCTTAGGTGTCTCGGAGTGATGGTTAATTTGCATATTACTCTTCTATTAGATTAGATAATATATGCACTACTTAATATATATACTAAGTAGTTCCACATTGGTTGATCCATCCCCTATAAGAAACATTTTTAATTAAAGTATTGTGTTTGTGTAGAGTATCTTTTGAATTTAGCCTTATAATATCAGCCAAATATTGTTTTCCAAAGTAATTTTTGTTCATTTTTTTTTCTTTTCCTCCACATTCATTTTATATATTATTCATTCGTAACGTAGTTTATTTATTTGTTACAGTTTTAATTTCATTTTGGGTTCCCTCCACATCCTGGTTGATTTTTTAAAATTTATATACTCAATTTTTTTTGCCCGAGTCTATGGTACTCAAAATGTCTAGAGCAGTCTTCCTCTAGGGACTTTAGACAAAACTGGAAAAAGTTCAAATAATTTGGCCTTCCTTCTCCCACCTCCTTTTTAAAAATGCCTTTTTCAAGGATACTCTGGCCAAAGACTAACAAGCAGTGAAATGGCAAAAGGCAGGCAGCAGGCAGGAAAAGGAGAAGCAAATGGCTGGGATAAAACACAAACTGCATGATTAGGCTCTGAATAATCAGGAATTGCATTGTAGCTTGTTATCCATATTCCATGGTCATAATTTGATATTTGCAACAAAAAAAGAGAAGAAGGATCTTCAGACAAAAAGTCAGTTTTGACTGGGGAAGTCTACTGTCTTTTCCACTCAAAATATTACCTATTTACCTTTCTCATCCTCCATATAATCTAGCAAGTTACACTTAGCACATTTGAAAGAGAAAAAGAGTGATTCACATTATCATTTTAATGGTGCAGGCTTCTTTCATTATGTAGTTGATTCTCACACATCAACATTTTAAATTTTGGACATTCTAAAATACATTTGGCAAACTGCTAAGGAGAAAACCGTCTGTGAGCCTGTAGGAACTAAAACCTGGTACATGTCTGAACAAATGCAAAAGCCCCATTTGTGCTGTTCAGCTCTATGAGTTATGTTGCTGTGGGTGACCTTTTTTAAAAATATCCAAGTGGTTTTGAAATATCATTAAAAGGTGATCAGTGGTAATTGTTTTAATGATAGTACTCACATGGAAAAAAAATTGTTAAGTGGAGCCCTTTCCTAACCTCTGATATGATTTTTAAAGGCCCTTTTAAAAAATTAAGACACTTGAAAGTTATTTATTAAAGGCTAAATGAAAACACAACTTCCAGAGGGGCTTTTAATTTCATAATGATTCAGATTTTTGAGCATAAAATAAGACCCAAGACCGGCTTTTAATTATTTATAGCTTGATTCTGCAGTTTGTGGTATCTAGTACCCTTATTATTTATTTTTTTCTAGGAAGGCAGGAATAGATGGAGAAGCTGAAATAAATCAACTCCTTTTTATTTTATCATTAGTAGTAAAAAATCTGATGTGATATAAAGTTTTAGAATTATCTATGCCATTTGAACCATTACTATGGATAATTGAAAGAATGTCATGATTGAGAAAAAATATCACTTATTGAATAACAACTGTACCAGACACTATGTTAGGCTGTATGTATATATATATACACACACACACACACACACACACACACACACACACACACTAGAGGCCCAGTGCACAAAAATTTGTGCACTCAAGGAGTGGTCCCTCAGCCTGGCCTGTGCCCTCTCACAGTCTGGGACCCCTCTGGGGATGTCCACCTGCTGATTTAGGCCTGCTCTCTGGGGGATCAGGCCTAAGCTGGCATTCAGACATCCCTCTGGCAAGTCGGGAACCCTCAGGGGATGTCCACTTGCCAGCGGGGAGCAGGCCTAAGCTGCAGTTGGACATCCTTAGTGCTGCTGAGGAGGCGGAAGAGGTTCCCACCACCACCACCGCTGTGCTGGCAGCTGTCAGCCTGGCTTGTGGCTGAGCAGAGCTTCCCCCTGTGGGAGCACACTGACCACCAGGGGCAACTCCTGCATTGAGCATCTGCCCCCTGGTGGTCAGTGTGTGTCATAGTGACCAGTCATTCCCAGTCACTCTGCTGTTGGGGTCAATTTGCCTATTACCCTTTTATTATATGGGATAGAGGCCTGGTGCATGAGTGGGAGGCGACTGGTTTGCCCTGAAGGATGTCCTGATCAGGGTGAGGTCCTGCTGGGGTACCTGGAAAGCCTGGATAAGGGGCTGAGGGTCATTTTCAAGCTAGCCACTTTCACTTCAGGGTGGGGGTGCCCAGTGGGGTGCCTGGCCAGCTTGGGTGAAAGGCTGATGGCTGTTTTCAGGCTGGTCAAGCCCCCCCAGTGGGGACCCTCACCCCATGGGGGTGTGGCCAGCCTAGGTAAGGGACTAAGGGCTGTTTTCAGGCTGGCCACACTTCCCAAGGGTGGGGGTCCCCACTGGGGTGCCTGGCCAGCCTGGGTGAGGGGCTGAGGGCCATTTTCAGGCTGCCCATAGCCCTTTTAGGGTGGGGGGTCCCACTGGACTGCCTGGCCAGCCTGGGTGAGGGTCTGATGGATGTTTTCAGGCTGGCCACGCCCCCCGGCTACCAAATTGAAACTTTGTAGCCTTGAGCGGAGCCAGCTGGAAGCTCTTCTTGAGTGGAAGCCACAGCCAGCTGGAAGCAGGTATCTGGGATTTACTTATCTTCTATAGCTGAAACTTTGTGGCCTTGAGCAGAGCCCAGGGTAGGCCAGGGCAGGGGGGAAGCTTGGCTTCCTCCATTGCCAGGGGCAACCCAAGTTTCTGCTTGCTCCAGCTCCGTGGAAGCTGCCATCTTAGTTGGGTTAATTTGCATACTCGCTCCTGATTGACTGGTGGGCATGGCTTGTGAGTGTAGCAGAGTGATGGAGTGATGGTTAATTTGCATGTTTCTCTTTTATTAGTGTTGATATACATACATACATACATATATAGATATATAGATATTGATATAGACATAGATATATATATATATATATATTAGTGTTCACAGCAGTCCTATGTATTATGAATGATTATCTTTTATATAGGTGAAAACTAAGGTTCAGATAGCTGAAATCACTTACCAGCTCCAATGGGTATTGAGTATCAAAGCTAGGATTAAAATTGGGTCCTTACAATTCATGTTCTTTCTATAGAATTAGTCACTTGTTCCATAATTGCTCCTTGATACAAATTATATAAATTAAAATGTTGTTGCAGCTCAAGGGTGAGAGTTGGGAACTTAGGCTACTTTTAATTTCACATAGTTAGGAACAATTGCCACTCTTTTCTTAGGATTCTTAGACATATTAAAGTATTTAGAAAATGCACTTCATGCCATGAACATCACAATTTTGCAACTCCTGTGGAAAAACTACAGAAAGTCAATGGGACTGCAAATCAGTACGCATTTTTGATAAAACAATATGGAAAAAATATTCATATCCCTTAGGCTATTTTTATAAATTGTCCTAAATTAAAGAGCAAGGATATTCATTTCAGTGGTATTTATAATAGGCAAAATTGTAAAATAGGCAAATATAGTAGTTAAATAAGAGTAAATATAATGTAAAATTATAACTATTTTGATACACTATACATCATTAAAATACATTGCAAAGAATATTTAGTAATAAAGGGAAATTCTAACCATGTGATTTTCAGATGTTATATAAGTATGTATTGAATGACTACGTAAAATAGTAAATTCAAAATAATGTACATCATAAGAATTATTTTCCAAATTAGAAATCATGAAGAACTATTATCTTTTTTTGCTTAAGGTAAACGTTTTCTGAAGTAGCTCATACACAGTACACAAACAATTAGTGGCTCAACAAATTCTGATAACTCTATGAATTCTTATAAAAGGAAAAATCATGTGAGCACTACATAGTCAAGAAGTAGCTGCCTTAGCTGGTTTGGCTCAGTGGATAGAGTATCAGCCTTCGGACTGAGGGGTCCTAGGTTTAATCCCAGTTAAGGGCATATGCCCGGGTGTGGACAGCTAATCAATGATTCTTCTCTTGACGTTTCTATCCCTCTCTCCCTCTCTCTTCCTCTCTGAAATCAATAAAAATATATTTTAAAAAAAATAAAAAAGTAGCAACTCCCCAATATAACTACTATCTGACTTCCAACATTACAGAGCATTATTATAATACTCTAGGTTATTATATTACTAGAGGCCCAATGCACAAAATTTGTGCAAGGGCCTTCGCCCTCGCAGCCATGGCAGATTGCCTTATTTAAGAAATGAAGACATAACTGAAAACTTAAAGAATAAACAAACCATATAAAAGATCTATAGGAAATCCGGATAGTGGTAATAGACACAGAATTTAAGTAACCATAATTAAAGTATTCTAGGAATTAAAAGGTAATATTGAGAATGTTGGCAGAAAACTGATAACCTGCAACTACAAAAAGAAAAAAGAACTGAAAATTATAGAGCTAAAAAACACAATAACTTAAAAATAAGAACTCAATAAATGAGCTTAACAAAAGTTTAGATAAAGCTGAAAGAGAGGATAGTAATCTGAAAGATAAATTAAAAGAAAAACGTTAAAATTAAATTACGAAGATAAGGGAAAAATATTTAGCATCCTGATGAAATCATTACTTTAATAATACTAACCAATATTAATAATAATATTGGTAATAATTTATATTAATATCAATAACATAAGTTATGATCATTACTAAAATTATGAAAATTAATAAATTATGTATTATATAAATTCATGAGTTTGATTTTTTATAAATATACCCACATTGTTAATGACTTAATGATAGGTTTATGATTTTTCTGAAATATATATTTTATCTGTTTTTATTTTCCTTATTGCACTTACTAGGACCTTACAAATTTTATTAGTTTTAATAGTATTCATTTTTTAATTTTACAGATGATTTTTAACCTATTAAGATATGAATATGATTTTTCATCTTTATAGTTAAAAAAGTCACTTTTCACTGTTGGACTTTTAAAGTTAGCTGACCATGCATTCTTGAGGGGCAAACAACCTGTTTGTGATGTGCTGTTTTAAATAAATTGTTAGATTTCATTTGTTAATTTTTTTAGAATTACTGTATCAATATTGAGAATAATTAGGCTTTCTCTTTTTCACAAATAAATTTTTATTGATTTAAGAGAGGAAGAGAGAGATAGAAACATCAACTATGAGAGAAAACCATTGATTGGCTGCCTCCTGCATATCTTCCCTCCCCTGCCCAACTGAGGAATGAGCCTGTAATCCAGACATGTGCTCTGACCGGAAATGGGATCATGACTTATAGGTCCATAGGTCAATGCTCAACCACTGAGCTTTATCAGACATGAGCATCAAGATCAAGCTAGTTTCAAAACCTATTCTCTTTTCTCTGAGAGGATTGGTGCTATTAAAAGTTTGAAAGATTTTTAGCAATGAAGCTATCTGAACTGGAGATTTATCTGTAGAAAGAGGTTTAAAAATTCATTCAGTTCTCAGCCCCTCGGCAACTGTTCTCGGATAAATTCCTAGAACTTTACCCTGTGCACATGAAGATTCAAAGTCTGCTAAGGACCTAATTGATTTTTTTTTAAAGCTCCTGATCATTGGCTTTCTTCTTTCTAGTTTCCTGCTGCCCAAAATTCAGCTAGCTTAGCAGCTGTCTCTCCTCTGCCCTTGAAAGTGGTTGTACACTGTTGGAGCCCCTTACACGTCCAGCGCGGTTCAGGGCTCCTGTTCAGGGTTCGAGTTCTGAAGGAGGCCACACACAAAATGAAGAGAGAGAGACTAGAAGAGAATCAATTTGGAAACTGGGGGACCAGGCGTGGAGCCTTCCTTTAGCAGGATAGATTGCCCACTGATGCCTGGGTCTCACCAGGCTTTTATTGAGTCTCTGAGAAAACAACCATATCCTTAGGCAGGAAATTCCAAGCAAGAATTTTACATGTAATTAACAGGTGGGGATTTGCTGTCATTAACAATGTTTCAACTTAAACAATGGGTGCATAGCTCTGACCTTTCAGAGCAACCAAGGTAGGTTAAAAACAATCAGTTTCCAGCATTAAAACAGTTTCCAGCAGTATACCACTTCCATGAATAACAGATAAGATAATATGCCCAGGGAGAAAACCGGGTTAATATGGAGCTTACTGGGCACAACCCTTCTTTGAAGGATTGCAGTTATGTGGTCTTTGTTACCAGTGCCTGAAAACTTAGTTTTTAAATTTTATTTTTATAATTTTCTATGGCCAAAGCTTACTTTTAAATGTCTTTTAGGTCTTAAATTCCTCTTTTCATTCCTGATATCATTTTATTATACTTACTCTCTTTTTTCTTGATCATTTGTACCTGAGGATTATCACATTCTTATTCTTTTCAAAAAAACACAGTGCCTTTGTTGATCCTCTCAATATTTGCTATGTTCTTTCTTCAACTTTCTTTTAATCTGTTATTTCTTATTATCTTCTTGAGATGAATCCAATCTTAATAATTTTTAGCATTTTTATTTTACTAACATGAGCATTCAAGATTATAAATAGAACTCTAGGTATTGCTTTGGCTACATCTCTTAGAATTTTCTATGTAGTGTTTTATTATTCAGTTTAAATTATTTTCTAGTTTTCTTTGTGTTTGATTATTTGATCCATAGTTATTTAGAAGTATATTTCTTGATATACAAACACATATAATACTCTAATTATGTTATTTTCCAGCACAACTACATTTTATTTAGAGGAAAAGAACTCTATGATTTCAAATATTGGAAAACATTTTGTGAGTTTCTAGTAAATACTTAATACATGGTTGATTTTTATAAATTTCTGTGTTCTTAAGGAAAGGTGTAATCTCTAGTTCCTATCTATATATCCTGTAACTGAAATTTATTAATTTTATTGTTTAAATCTTCATATACACTTACTGTTTTTGCCTGCTAATTCTCTTGTATAGTGGGAAAAGTATTTTTAAGATTCTCCTATGCTGATTGTTGTTTACTTATTTTTTCCATAAATATTTTATTTATTTTGAAGCAATCTTATCCAATAAAGAGGGAATATACTAATTGACCCTCATGCCATTTCAGAGATGGTGGCACCCACAGCCAATAAGGAGGGAATATACTAATTGCTGCCCCACCCTCAAAGATGACAGCACCCACAGCCACAAGATGGCAGCACCCAGTCCCCTTAACCCCACCAGGGCGGCAGGCACGCAGCAAGGCTGGGCCCACCCCCTGGCAGGCCCAGCCTTGCCATGTGCCTGCTCTGGAGTCCCCCAGTCACCTCAGCCCCTCAGTAACCCAGGGCTGGCCATGGCAGCAGCAGAGGTGTGATGGGGGGGCGTCACCTTCCCCGGATCGCTGGGTTGCCTCCCACCCCTGAGGGCTCCTGGACTGTGAGAGGGGGCAGGCCAGGCTGAGGGATCCTCCTCCAAAGCATGAATTTTCATGCATCAGGCCTCTAGTGTTAAATAGTGATTTAAATTTTTTTATTGTCTTTATTGAATTTGAGCTTTTATTTATGACATAACTTTCATCTATATAAATACATTTTGCCTTCAAGTCTATGTTTTTCCATATTAGTATAGCTATAGCTTTTTTTCATACTAGGTACAATTTTCTTATCCTTTTACAACATTTGTGAATAAGGTTTTATATGTATTTAATTTAACCAGTTAATACCAATTTATGTACTTAGTTGTAAGTCCACTTTGATTTTTTTATCTTTTAACTGAATTATGCAGCACATTTATATTTATTGGAGTAACTGATATGTTTTTGTTTAAAGTTACATGATTTTTAAATTTATCCTCACAGAGCTGTTTTATTTTTTTTGCTTTTACTTTCACTTTTATTGGACTAACAGATGGTTTCTTATCATTCTGTTTTCTCCTCTTTTGGTTTAGAAGATATAAAACATTTAAAATTTATTTTTGTAGTTACCCTACCATTATAGCAGTCACTCCTTACTTATCAAAGTATTATACTAACTAACAGTTTACCTTTCTCCCTGCAAATGTATGGCTTTTGGGAAACTTTGATTTCATTTGCCTATCTCCATAATGATTTATTATTGTTGTCTTGTAACTTAAAAAAATACACATACATGCAAATACAATCATCATTATAATGTTGTTTTATGAACTCAGTATTCATAATGTTCATTTAGGTTTATTCTTACACCTGCCATTTTCATCTTTCTTTCTTTCTAGTATCTCTGGCTTTCCATCTGGAATTATTTTTCTAATGACTGAAACAATTTTCAGAATTTAAAAATTCCAGTTCTTTATCCATTCCTCCATTGATGGGCACTTAGCGTTGTTCTGTATCTTGGCTATTGTGAATAATGCTGCAATAAACATGAGAGAGCAGATATATTTTTGATATCTTGTTTTCATTTCCTTTAGATGTATACCTAGAAGTTGGGTTGCTGGATCAAGTAGTGGTTCTATTTTTAATTTTTTGAGGACCCTCCATAGTACCTTCCATAGTGACTATATCAGTTTATATTCTGAGATCCACTATTGTCACTTGTGCTTTTTTTTTTTTAGTATTTCTTTCCTTCTTTAGCTTCGTAATTTAATTTTAACATTTTTCTTCTAATTTATCTTTCAGATTACTTTGCTCTCTTTCAGCTTTATCTAAGCTTTTGTTAAGCTCATTTATTGAGTTCTTGCAGGTTATCAGTTTTCTGCCAACATTCTCAATATTACCTTTTAATTCCTAGAATACTTTAATTATAGTTACTTAAATTCTGTGTCTATTACTGCTATCTAGATTTCCTTTAGTTCTTTTATGTGGTTTGTTTATTCTTTAAGTTTTCAGTTATGTCTTAATTTCTTCCATGCTTGGTTATTTTGATTGTTAAACATTATATATGATTACATAAACATATCTAGAATCTTTAGATGTATTTCCCATTCTGCAGAATACATTTACCTCTACTTCTGAAAGGCAATAGGGTAGAGACATCAGCAACATAGAGTCACTTTAATCCAATCAGAAGTAGAAGTGATTTTAATCTAGGCTTCAGTACCTGTCAGGGCTGGTTTATTTCCAGTTTTACTTTTTTTTTTTTTTTTTAGGATGCAACCCTTTGAAAGTCAAACTGAAAGCCAGTGCATGTATCGGAGAAGTTTCTTTGTACTCTGAATGTTGCCTTTCCAGCTTGTACATCTACTGACATCACATATCTGCTCAACTTCTCAGTTTCTCACCCTGCAGGAAATTTGCCATTATCTTGATGAAAAAAGCAGTTTCGGATACAGGGTTTACCTTGATGGGCTTTCCTTCTCTCCTTAGAACCCTGGTATCTCTCTAGATAGTAAAAAATATAGTGGTCCAGATGGTGCATTTGTTTCCAGTGAGAGACTTGGTTTGAAACAATGTCATCTGCTATTGGTAGATGAATTCTGACTCGTTTTACATTTTATAGTTTACTCTTCCCTACAGGTATTTCTAAGTATGTCTTTTACTTTTTAAAACATAAGTGTAGTTGCTTCACAAACTGTATCTTATAATTTCAATATCTGATGCATGTCTGTTTCTACTATCTGCTTTTTCTGTTGATTCCGGCTTATAGTTCCCTATTTCTTTCTGTGTTTTGTTTCTTTTGCCTGCATACTGCAATTGCTCTTGAAAAAGTACATATTTTGAGGTCAGGATGAAGGCACCTTCCACCAGAGATTTACACGTGCTTCTCAGTAGTGGATATGAGTGAGATCAGTAAAAGACATCCTTAAGCTAACATAAAACTTGAAGTTCTGCAGGGGGAAAGTCAAGCAGGGAAAAAAGGAGACATGTAATACTCTTTGTAATACTCTAAGCAATAAAACAAAATTTAAAAACAAACAAATAAAAAAAAACCAAAAAACCTTGAAGTTCTCAGAAATCTCCAGAGAACAAATCTGCTGGAAGTTCGGCCAGGGGCAACATCTAATCAAAGAGCTTTGTTCAGCTTTTCTTTTTGTCTCAATCTTTCCTTTTGTACCTACAAAACAATGCTTATAAATCAGTATTACATTAGGTGCAAAACCCTTTGGTCCCAAATTAATGTGAGGGAGAGTCTTTCCCCCGACTCTCTGCCTTGAGGAGGTCCTAGGCCTTGACTTGCTCCCATCTCTGCCCAGACCACATTTTGCAAACTGGGTATATAACCTTATGTGTACAGTTTATAGTCCTGTGTTTTGTTCTTCCCTATCCTTAGGGCTGTATATGTACTACTTTATTAACTTTCAAGTAATTTTAAAGGGCTTTAAAAATATTTTATCCAGCATTTTATCATTGGGAGATTTGGTTTAAATAAAGTTATCATTATTAGAAATAGAGATTTCTTATCTTTTTGTTTTTAAGGTATTGGGAAAAGAAAATGCGGCCTTGTGATATGTACTTCAGGAAATTTATTGAATTTTTATGTTGTGGTCATAATGCATACTAAATATATGTAAATATTCCTTTGATACAAATGAGTGTTTTGTTCTTTTTTGGGTACAACGTTGCTTGTGTATATCATTTTTAATTATATATATGTCCATAAAACCAAATCAATAAACGTTTATGTTTTTGTGTATAGTTGTAGCATTTAATATCATCTTTTTTGAATATTTTATATTTACTTCATTATGTGCTTTATATATCCATTTCCAATATATATTTTACTATGATAATGAATTTTTGAGTTATTTTAAAACTTATTTTAATATTTTTAAATTTGTATGTTCAGTTGATAATGAAAAGAGAAAATAGCTGACTAGTTATGAGGGGAAAGCCAGGATCAGCAGTGGGATAGCAAGTGGCTAGTATATGGTGAAGTCTGGTGGGTTAGGAACACTAGGATGTTTGGATTTTGTGTCAAGGTCAAGCAAAAATGTAAGAAATAAACCAGTAATAGATCCTGACATACAAACTTCATTTCTTTCATGTGCTTTTCTTGATGAAAAATTGTTAACAAATTGAGATTTGTTAACTTTTGGTAAAACCTTAAAAAATGTGTAACTGTCATTAAAATTTTTTAAAATAAATTTGTGGGGAAATGTATTGTCATATGCAGATTTCCAGTGGAAATCTGCAGATGCTCACATAAGAATCATTCTCCCTACTCTTTTGAATAAACATGTTGCAAGCCCAGTACATTTGCATACCCAAGAGAATCATTGTTTTAAAGATATGGGCTATGAGCACATGTGGTTGACTACCAGATTATGAACACGAGACTTGAGACATATATTTTTCAGGTGTACAGCTTGAGGAAATTATTGAATACTCAGCACAAATGCTATATCTTGGGGAAAATTTGGAGAACTGTCGGTGCTACTGTATTTTGAATAATCAGTCCCTCCAGCTCTCATTGTGACTGATGGAAAATTTATTTTATTTTCCCTCGAAAAGGGAAAACAAAATTGTAGCTATCTTACTGCATAGTTTGTTAAGCAATCTCCATTTTGTATTTGCATTTAACAGATGTTCTGAAATGGTTAAGACCAAAAAGCCTGTCTCAACTCATGAGAAATTGATAACAAAATACATTCCCATCAGCTGGCTTAAAAAAAAACACCAAAACATATATATATATATATATATATATATAGTTAAATATATAAATAAAATATAAATTTAAAGACATATAAACACGTCTCACTGATAGCTTTAAGCTAAAACACAAAAAAGAAGTATAGAAGTATCAGTATAAGGACAAGTATAATCCTTTTCTGTTTTATGAGTAAGAAGTTATAAAGCCATATATTATTTCTGAATGTTTATTTATCTTTTGTAGTTTATTACAGGGAAGATGACAGATGTTGAAAGATGTTTAGATACACATGAAGCCTAGCAGCTCCCATAGATCTGTTAAGCTCAAGTCCTTACCTATTACCTTCAGAATCTGTTACAATTTTTATTAAATTGGCTCTAGGTCTTATTTTTCAGAGTAGCCTCTAAATAACTAATTTTTTTTCGAAATATGTCCAGACTTATCCATACCTCCTCTTAGAAAGCATCTACTTCACATTGTCTTCATATAAGACAACCATATAGTTGGGTTTGCCCCGGCCAGGAGTAATTGTCGCTAGCGCCCCCTTATGCACTCAAAAGGTACAGTTTTGGATCATTTAAAAGGTTAAGATTCATAATAATCTGAAGGTACAGTTTTGGATAATTTAAAGGGTTAAGATTCATAATAATCTGAAGGAAGAAAAATTAGTCTAATAGTACATACTCATGAGCTGTACCTCCACCAATTAAAGCATTCCATTTGTTACCAAACAAACATTTTCCCCCTGATCTTTAGTTGGAAGTATATCCTTTCTGTTTTATTGAGAAGTATATTGAGGGTTCTTTAGTTGGGCAATTTTGGAAAATATTACTGTCTTTTGTAATTTAATTAATGAATTCAACCCCAAACTTATTTCAGGATTTTTTTGAGGGAGAGTAAGGAAAGCTCTCCATATTAGTGATTTATCCTGAAATGAGATGGAAATCAGGGCCTATCAGGTACATCAGAAAAGTGAGGCATTTTCTATTATAGGAAATACATGAAGCAATGAAAAGATTGTTGAGCACAAAGGCAAATTCAGATAAAATTCAGATACTTTTTATTATTAAAATGGAATCTTGGCTAGATGTAATTATTATATGTTTGAAATTGAGTTCTGTCCCACATCTTCGGGCAGATGATTTCCCACATATACATGATTGGCCTTTACAGTTGTTGATATTGTATCTGTTGTAGCTCATATTAAGACATCCCTTTATTCTCAAATTTTATTATATATTTTTAAATTGCAGAGTATAGGAAGTATAATCATAATCCCCAAAACAAGCAGGTATATTACAGAGACAGTAATAACATACATGCATGCCAGTTAATGTGAATGAAGTAGATATGTTTTCCTTAACACCACCTAGATTTTCCTCAACAAAATAAAAGGTACATGTTAAATTTTTTATTATACATTCTGACCTTCCTTCATAATCTTGGTTTGTGTCTACTCTAAAATGGAAATCACTTCAAAGGTTAAAAACTTTCAGAAACCATTTCAATTTTACGTACATTTAAAATTTTTAAATATTTAAGAATTATATAAATGTAAATTATTGTTCCCTTTCAAAATTTGTTTCAAGAGAGCGGATAATAGATTTTTACCTTCAATTGCACATTGAGATGTGTTTCTTTTTGAGTGTACTTTCTCCCCGATATTTTTTTCCCACAGAAATTTGGAATTCTGTTCCTCTCCTGTGTTATTGAAAAGGCTCTCTGCCATTACATCAAGTCGTTTTCCGGTTTCATCCCTTTGTCTGAAGGCCCATTGCAGCATGCCTGTTAAAGTACTGTAGACAGCGAGAGAAATGATAGCCACAAGCTTACCTCTAGACAAGGTTGAAAGAAAGCACGTAGCTTTCTAAGCCAAACGCCATGAATGGGGGGACAGGTTATTGCCATGACAATTCTAATTGTTGGGACTTGATTCTTATTATGGTCTTGATTCCGTTGAAGTCACCATCACAGCACACGTAGACGGGTCCCTTTAATTCCTAGGCAGGTTTTGGAGAACATGTGTAGCCAAGAATCATCACCTTTTCTGTTGCAATAACAAAACACACGGTCAAGGGGGTGTCTAAGTGGAATTGCATGCGATAGGCATGCAGAGATCGGTATGGAGCAAGACACGCTCCCTTCGACCCCTGGGGGCTCTTGCTAACAAAGGACGGGGCTCCGTTTTCAATTACAGCGATTCCAATTACTGTGAGATGATGGGGCTCGGGGAGCTCCCTCTACGGGCTAATTTACCGTCTGCAAATTACATGTCTCCTTTTTTCTTCTTCTTCCCATTTTTCCCCCAACAAAGCCTCTGTGTGGCCTCCGGGACGGGGCCGCCGGAGGGCCCTGAGGTTGTGCTCCGTGGAGCGGGTGCAAGATGGTACCCGAGACTGTTTGAAGCGGCGCGTTTGAAGCTGGCGCGCGTGTTTGAAGCCACGGCATTTGAAGCTGTCGGGCTTGAAGCTGGCGCGCGTGTTTGAAGCTGTGGCATTTGATGTTGCTGAGGACGTTTGTAAATTTGAGACAGACTTTAATATTGTTAGACGGTAGGGGAGTCCTTTTCAACCCCCTTTTCATTTTTTTTTTTTTTTTGCTTGAACTTTTTAAAAAGTTTTATTTAACTTTTTCCCCCCCAACTATTTTAACTACTTATGTCAGCCGAGGAATGCTGTGATTCACAGCCATTATTGTAAGGAGGCTGTTATGTATTTTTAGTGCTGCTGGGACCATAGGAATTCTTGAGTGGCTTTGACTGGATACAACAATGTGAAGAATAAGCCCAACTGTGAAAAGTGCGACTGTGGCCGCACAACGAACAGTACAAAATGATTTTGAAAAAAAAGGGCCGTCTCCTCGTTGCTTTTGGAAGAAGGCCGAGTGTGCCCGCCATTGCATTTGCAAGACTGAGAGTAGAGGTAGGAAAAAGGTGAGTAGGAGTAGTTGAGGATGCATAGGTGTAGGGATTAAATCCGCAGTTTTCCGGGAGCAAAGCATTTTCTAATTTCTTCCTGTTATTTCCCCCCTCTCATTTCTATAAGAGCTAGAGAGAAAGATGGATGTCGTTGTGATGCAATATCACCAACCCTTTGGACAAGACTGTAAAAATAGATGGAGCTTTGTATGGAGAGCATCTACTTTGAAACTCTTAAGGGAATGAGTATTGCTGCTGTTGGCAAAGGAAAGAAAACACACGGTTATCTTGCAGTCTGTAGATGATGGTTCCGGGAACATCTTGTTTGGAGGAACCCTAGATGTGTAAATGCAAAAGGTAGAGAAAAATTTGGAAATAACCATGAGTTGTCCAGTTCAAATGTATTGGATAAGAAACACTTTGGTTTGGGTGAAGGTCAATTTTTCCTTAATTGCTAGCCTGGAGCAACCCTGTACACTTGGATGCGGAGTAAGACATGCTCTGTAGTTGTCTATGGCTGTCCTCTGGTAGATGGCTTCAGTTGAAAAGGTGCTTTGATGGGCTGGCCATCACTTCTTTTCTTGGGAAGTAGAATGTTGTGTTCTGCTAATGATTATTCTCTTGAAAATTAAGTAATGGTTTCTTGATGTTGGCTGTTTGTCAGGACTTGCAACTCTTTTACTTACAAGTCTACCATTACTTTTTTTTATTAGGTAGAGCACAAATTCCATAAATATTTCAGACATATTTTGATTATCTATCCAGGATCGAGGTATTTGGTTCAGTATTTCATTTGTTTTAGCAAAAATCTGTAGCTTCTCTAGTTCACACAAAAAACTATACTAATTAAATCCCTATCATTAAAATTAAATTAATGCCCTTTAATCTAGACAGAACTGGGTTTTATTCTAATAAATAATTTAAAATGTGTGTATTACCTATTCCACTAAGAGTAACATATGCCTTGCACACCTTGGGAATGATGCAGATATTTCCCTTTTCTTCATAGAGCAGATCATCATGGACTCTGTTTTCTTGCAAATAATCATATTTAAAGATTTCTCTTCTATAATTCAACTTTTTTATTTAGTGGGAATATAAATAAATTTGCTAAGCATTTTCTCTTGATCATATAGATGCATTTTTCTACTACAACTTTGTATTACTAGCTCCTTCCATTGTATTCTTTTGAAATCATGTCTTTCCCATTCTATTAGCTAATCACTTATTTTGCATGTTAGTATTTTACCAAATTTGTAATTCAAACTTAGATGAGCAGTATTGACACTATTTACTAAGAACTGAATTCTTTCAGACTATCAGTCTAATGTATTAATAATTTACTATGATAGTCATTTTATAAGTCATAAATGTATTAAAAACTAAGTGAGGTTGACAATGGCAAAGGAGTTCTTGCTCCCTACCCCCTACCCCAACACAGAAAATCAAGAGAGGAGGCGAAACATATTCAAAAGAAAAGATTTACTGAAAACAAGGTGGAGGTGAAGCGAGAGAGGGAGCTTGATGAATCAAGGAAGGACACACTAAGGAAGACTATAGCCCCCTAAACTGCTCCCAAGGTCAGTAGGTCATTGGGTTACATCAGAGATCTGTTCCTACAGCGTGACGTAATGCGATTTTTGCCATAAGTTGGAACCCACCTACATAAGCACCTACATCACTCACATGGAGCACATACACAGCAGTAATGAAATGAAACAGTAAAAAAAAATTAAAAGAAAGATAACAGTTCCTAACTTTACTTAAGGTAAATAAATAATAAAAACCATAAAGCACATATGTACATACGTGAAATGATGGAACTTTTTTTTATATAAATAAATGGGAGATGGCAACGTAACCAAGAAACAACGTACAGTACATGGACTCCGACATAACCTGAGGACTGCCTGTGTGTGTGTGTGTGGAGGGGGGGGCGGGGGCTGGGTTCTTCATGCAAGCACAGAGTAGATTTCTTTGCTTTCGATGTTCCGATGTGAGCTGGTATTGATTTGCACAGGTGCAGAGCAGAACTCTTTTGGAATGGCAGAAGAGAAACTGTAATCTGGGAAAGGCTTAAAAAAACACCTGAAGAGCGTCCCCCCCCCCCATTTAAGAAAGGATAAGCCTGTCTCAGCATGGGAAATATACAAAATTAGTGGCTCCACATATTTAACTCATATACTATTTTAAACATTTTGTTAAAAAAACTTTTCAAATTAAAGGAGAGAGTGCATTACACACATACACACAGGCTCAAAACACCCATGTCCTTGTATGTATGTATGTATATTTGTTTATTTATAAAATCTTTCTGAGCATTTCAATTTGTTCTCATTCCTCAACTTCTGCAATGCTCATGTGAGCCATATTACAAATTTTTTAAACTTAGAGTAAAACTAAAATAAATTTCTACACGTCACCATAATATAGTCTGTACATTTCAGTACATTTAATGACAACAGAATTGCTTGAGAATAATTGAACACATGCTTAAATGAGAACTACAGACATTCATTATATGTTTGTGTGAGGATATTCAAAGGAAAAAAATAAATACTAAAAAGTGATATATCTTCAATTTCAGTTAGAAACCTCTGGGAAAGTTTCTTCAATCAGGCTGCATGTTCCACATCACTATTGTTCCTTTCCAGTCTGTGCTGAGATCGCTTCTAATCTCCAGAATCTCTATTGTGATTTTTTTTACATAGTTTTTTAAATTTTTGGTCTTTTCATTTTATTTAATTAAAATAAATTTCAGATAACTTTTTAATGAATTTCCACACACATGTGCTTACTTTCAATAAACTCCACAAAATATAGACTGCTAACCAAAATAATGATTTATTTTCCTTGCCTCTCTGTCTCCCTCTTTCTCTGTAACTTAAATGTTCTGTCCTATATCTACTTAAGTTACCTCTAATAGCATCCTCTCCCATCCTGCCATGAAGAAGTTTATAACCTGTTTCTTGTGGCAGAAAATCCAAGCTGAAAACAATAATTTCCATTACACAGCACCATGACCCAATTTTTTAAACTCTTAATAACAATATTTCCATTATAAAGCTATGTCTGTGTTATGTAGCCATTCATCCATAATATCATACAGGTTTGTTGATTTGATTTATTAATAGGTATGAGATTTGTTACCTCACATTGTTGATTTTTCTTTTCTTTCTCTAAATGTTTCATTATTCTGTTTTTAAGGCAAACACACATTGGAAATTTTATACCAAAATTTTTTTATTTTTATCTTGTAATACTTTTAAATATCGGCTTTATTGAAGTATTATTTATACACAGTGGAATTCACCATTTTTGAATATATAATTCGGTGAGTTTTGACAAATTTAGATAGCCGTATAGCCACCATCACAATCATGATACTGAACATTACAGTCATGATGTTGAACATTTACATCACCCCCCCCAAATATTTATCTTACCCTTTTGAAGTCAATATACCCCCTGGCCTCTGGCCACTAAAGATCTTTATTTTACCATAGTTTTGCCTTTTCCAGAATTTTGTATTTATAAAATTATATAATGTCGTATTCTTTTCTATCTAGCTTCTTTCACTTAGCAAAATGCTTTTAAATTTCATTCATGTTGTTGCATAAATCGGTAGATTTTTTTCGTGTTATTGCTGAGTAGTATTCTACCATATATACCATAGTTTGTTTCCATTTACCTTTTGATGACCTGTTTGGTTCTTTCCAGTTCTTGGTGATTACAAATAAAACTGCTAGAACCATTTGCATGCAGGGTTTTTTGTTGTGTGTGTGTGTGTGTGTGTGTGTGAACCTAAGCTTTACTTTCTCATGTATAGCTATCTAGGAGTGGGATTGCATAGTCAAACGGTTGGATTTTATTAGAAAAACTATTAAACTGTTTTTTTTCCAGAGTGGCTGTAGTATTTTGCATCTCCACCAACAATGTATATGAGTGTTTCAGTTATGCTTCATCCTCAACAACATTTGGTTGTTGGTCTTTTTCGTTTTAGCCATTGTAGTGAGTGTAGGTATATTTTTTACAGTATTTTTTTCACTGCAATAATTCACTTCTGTTTTACCACCTTTATTACCACTACTTTATCTACTATATTGTATTCTGCTTTTAATCTTTCATGTTACATTTTATAATGTTATTTTGAAAGCTGTAACATATTTTTATTTATTGTTTTTAGTGCTCAGTAAAGATAACAAAAATCTGAATATGAACACTTAAGTAGACCAGAGTCTTGAGTGAGCATATTAGTAGTTGATTTTTGGTATTATTTTCTGAGAACTACAAATATGGTATTTTAAAAATGTTATATCTGACCTAAGACCCTGGTTTTATCAGTGTCCATTTACTATCGTAGAAATTACAGGTAAAATTTAATATTTCAAAAATAATAGCAATCTGATTTTTAGCAACTAGATCTTTATATAAATTTTCAATACCTTCAGCAATGAAAGGATCACAATACAACCCATCCCTGTCATTTCCTAGAATGGCTCTGTTTTTCTTTGCCTCATTAGACAGGTTAGAGAACAGTGTACCATTGTCCATAAAAAAACCACCTTTATTTAATCCAGTACCTACTTATGTTTGTCAGAATTGGTGATTTTTTAACCTCTCTCTCTTTCTCTCTCTCTCTTTTTTTAAAAATAGCACTAACTGTTCTCAGATCTCTGGCTTCGTTCTCTGGATGTTAAAAAAGAAACATAGTCACTTTGTTAAATTCTTTCTTTAAAATCCAGTGTAAATGAGAATCATCATCATCTCTGCCACCTTATTCTTTTCTATTTAAGAGTGTTCCATTTCAATATATGCTATAACTGATTTTCTCACTAAGGCTCAGTTACTCGTTCAGAATAATCACTTGGTTAAGTAAGATATTTAACAATCAAAACTGAATGCTGTTTATTTCAGAAAACGGTTTTAAGGTGCTCTTTAAACTTTGGAAAATGTGTATTCATTCTCTTATGAGTTGTTTTGTTGAGTTCTGTATTTTCAGACAAATCAGATTTCTACAGAAACTTTTGAGTTTTCTCAGTTTATAAGTAAACAATATGACACCAAAAGTGAAATATAGTTTTTTTGGAATTATGAATTAATTCAACTTGTTGGGAATTAACTTTTAGTTCATTTAAGGGTTTCTGTTGAATGGAGGTATTTTTTCATGTCATATTTTCTAAAAAAAACATTTTGTACCTTTTATTTTAACTCTAATATTTTAGCGAATGTAGGCTTTGAGGGTTTTGCAGATAATAGACTGAATAATGAAACTAGAGAATTGTGGATATTTTTGGTTATCTTTTACAGTTTCACAAATCAATCTCATTTTTTCTACTTTTATATTCAGTTAATATTAATTCAGACTATTAAATTTTACCTTAGGAATACTGTCAAAGCATAAGAGACCAGAATCTTTTTTTTATATTTAGAAGAAAAAACATTGAATGTAAAACAAGCTATCAGAAACAATTGAAAATTATCTAATCTAATAAAAGAGTAATATGCAAATTAACCATCTCTCCAGGATGCCTGAGCCACGCCCACCAGCCAAACCACACCTACCAGCCAATCAGAGCAGCTGTACGCAAATTAACCCAGCCAAGATGGTGGCCGGCAGCCACAGAGCTAGAGTAAACAGCAGGCTTCCATTGCAACTGTCTGCCTAGGTTGGCTGAGCCTCTGCTCGCGGTAACAATGTTTCAATTATAGAAGCCACGGAGATGAAACAAACAGGAGGCTTCCTTACCTTCCTAGGCCTTGGCTCAAAGCAGCAATGTTTCAATTATAGAGGATAAATAAACCCAAGAAACCTGATTCCAGCCAGCCTTGCTGGAACCTTGGGTCAATGGGAGCTGTGGACAACCTGAAAGCCTGAAAATGGCCCTCAGCTCCTCACCCAGGCTGCCCAGGCACCCCAGTAGGGACCCAGAACCTGAAGGGACTGTGGGAAGCCTGAAAATGGCCCTCAGCCCATCACCCAGACTAGCCACAGCCCAATGGGGTGAGGGTTCCCACTGGGGGACTTGGCCAGCCTGCAAACAGCCATCAGCCCCTCACCCAGGCTGGCCAGGCATGCCAGCAGGTGGACATCCCCTGAGGGGTCTCAGATTGTGAGAGGGCACAGGCCGGCTGAGGGACTCCCCCACCCCCACCCCCGAGTGCACAAATTTTTGTGCACCGGGCCCCTAGTGATTTTATAAAATTCACTGTAGTAATAACAGACATGCTTAATATTCTACAATTATTAAGATTGAAAATAAAGGAACACACTTTACAAAGATTTTCTTTTAGAAGTTTTAGTATGAAAATGGAGTGATCCTTTCTGAGTTAATCAATATTCCATATTCTACAAACATCTGGGTTTTGTGAATCAACTAGTTGGCTTAAATACTGACTTAAACACTTGCTCAAATCTGAGATTCATTTATTCCTGCAGATCCCCTGTCTTTTGGGTTGAAGTTGATTGAGATTATTTCTACTACCTGTTCTTAGGTTATCATTAAATACATCTAATAAATAATGTGTACATCTTCACATTGGATTTATTGTTTTCTAGGGAACATGTACTATGGATTTTTTGGTGTCAGAATCTCAGCAACCAGGATTAATTCTCAGTATGTGTTTTCCCCCAAATCTCCAAAGAATTCTTCTTCTTTACTATTATAAAGGATGTATTCTTAGTCTAGCTTAAATCCCTCCCTGGCAGTTTGCATCATAGGAACCCTCACATCTGTTGCATAGTAAGGTTGAATCCAAGGGAATTAAGCTCTCTGAATAGATATTGCCCTCATTCATGCTACACAGAGGGAGGGCATTCCTGCTTTCTCCCTCCCCCCAATCAGATTGCCTGATCAGGAAAGTTATTCTTAATAGTGTGTGATCCAGAAAATTGGTTAAGTATTTTAATTCACTGTGCTTTTTAAATGTGATTCTTGTAAACCAGAGCATTATGGTACCATCCAATTTAAAATATAAATCATTCAGTGTAATTTTAACATATGCTGTTTGATGACTTTTGGAAAGAGGAATTTCAAATTTTATTTTGAGATTATTTCTTATTTTAAGGAAAATATATGAGTGAATCTTAATTGACCTCTTTTAGTGAATACAGATTTTTTTCATATTTTTGCTTATTTATTCATCATGTTCTACTCTGGATCACTTTACCTTTGTCCTTGTGAAAAGTTTATAGCTTATTTATTGCTTCCTAATTGTGTCAGAATTGATGTTAAATTTGTTTTTAGAATAATTTATCTGAGTGATCTGCTTTCATGCTATCTAAGAAGTTAGAAGAATATGGAACAAAATGTCTTTTTTAAGATACAATGAAAATATGAAATATCTTGATGTAATATTGTTGCCGGTGAAATGGGTTTTGGTGGTGCTGCAAGAAAGGAATTTCAAAAGGCATCAGTGTGGGAGAAGTTTAAGTGTAGTGGTAAGATTTATTGGGGTGAAGGGAAATAGTACACCCTTGGGATGTAGAAGGTGGGCAGTCTCTAGAAGCCACTACTATGATCTGATCCTTGATGACCCTTCATATGTATATTTTCTTGGTTTGGGGAATGAGCACTATTGCTTTCAAATTATCCAACCTACTTCCTGAGATTTTCCTGGACATGTGCTGGACTCTACCCTGTACTGTCCTCTTCCCTGGACCTTCCAGGGTTCCTTAGCCTCATCCTATCTGATCTTCCCTCACATTTTCTCAGGCCAGACTCTGCCCCTTGATGTCACCATTTCGGTTTCTACTGATCATGCCTCAGTTTTGATGTCATGTGGTTTCTACTGCACATGCGTTTACCTCCCCTAGCTACATCTTGGCTTCTACTGTGCATGTGTCTAGCAAAGGAATTTCTTCCCTGCTTCCTGCTACACCATAATCCCAATACCAGGTTGGTTGTTCCCAGGGAGATTCTTCCTGCCCACTGGGGGATTGCTGGAGGATTAAGTCACTAAGGCAGAGCATGCAGTGGTCCTCTAAGGAGCCTATGAATGCTGCAACTTCTTAGTGAAGTAGACTTAATGTCTGATTCATCTCCCTGGGTTATTAGGCTTAATGTCTGATTCCCTTTGTTCCCTTCCTTTATTAATACTAACTAACTACCTCTGCTGACAATATTAGCAAGAGAAAACATGGAATTATATAATGAAAATGGTAAAAGTTTGCTGAAACCTAAGAGACAATTTTTTCAAACACAGATGAACTATATTAAAAGACTAGGGGCCCAGTGCACAAATTTGTGTACCTTAAAAGGAACTATGGGCTGTGAGGCTGCAGTGGACACAGGGGTGGGTCTCAGCCTATCCTCTGCGCCCCTTCCCAGCCTCTCCCACTGTGGCCCCTTGTCACCTCTCTGCCAGCAGCCCTGCTCCTGCTGCCGTCGCTCCCACACACTGATGGCACCGACCCCTCTCACACTCGCTGACAGCAGTGCCAGCAGTGGGTGCAAGCAAGGTCAGCAGGTGTGAGCGTCGGTTGCTGCCCTGATCACCCCTCAGGAGCAGGAGGAGGTGAAGAAGCCCTCAGGGGCTATCAGAGTCGGCAGCTGCCTTTCACACCCACTGATGGTAATGAGCATTTGTTCAATTTTTGCATAAATTATAGAGTGTAGATATACCATGGTTTATTCAGTCAACTCCTCTTAACTTGGCATTTAGGTTTTTAGAAGTTTTTCAAGTGACATGCTGAATACTACTGTAGAGATCAGATTATTTTCTAAAAGTTAATTTTGAAAGCTTGGATTTTTTATATGCAAATATTTCAGGCTTTTTTTGTTTTTTTGCATGTTGTATAACTGTTACTGAGATAGATTTTACCCTTTACCTTTCTACCAGCAATGCATCAGAGTGATTATTTCTCAAATTTTTGGATAATATAATTAATATTTTATGTAAATTTAAAAGATTAGCAATATTTTGTTATTCTTTTGAGGGGGAATATAAGGGACAACCTGGGGGGTGGGCTAGCAATCTGAATCTGTGCCAGTAACCAGTATCCTAATGCACATTCTTGTGAGCCTATAATTATGTCACTGCCCCTTCCTTAGGCAATAATCTGTTTTCCTAAATACTTCCAGTTTACAAGGGCCATAAACCAAGAATTTAACAGCTTAGCTAGAGAGGAGGTCACTGGCACCACCCAGTCCAGGCCTTTGGGTGCAATTTCACTTCCCCCATCCCAACCCACAGAGGGGCTGCGAAAGCCCACCACAAAAGCCCGGAAGTTAGGAAAAAAAGAATTTAGGAACATATATAAGGAGTAGTCTCATTGTAGAGGTACTCAGGCTTTGGAAACGGACTCCCCTGAGTCACTGTAGTAGTACATCTGCAAATAAAGGGTTTTTCCTGAATCTTCTGAGTACCTGTTGTGTGTTTTTTAGTCGTCTGGTAAATTCCGCAATGCTTGTGCTTGGCTTTTTTTGATTAGTGAACTGATGAATATTTTTTCTGGCTTTTATGGCCATTTTTTATTTGTATGAAATTTCGAATTATATCATTTTTCTCCATTTTTTACTCACATATTGTTACCAAACCCCGGTATTTGAATCCATCTGCCTGTGTGCACTGGCTGAAAGGAATACATAAGCAGAAGTTTGCAGTGTATCAGGAAATAGTTTAATATTGAATTGGCCAATCCAGAGTGTGGGAATTCATGTTTTAAAAGATCAGACATCTCAATGGTGTGTAGCTTATATAGGACAAAAATCAAAGACACTGTGGAATAGGGGTTCTGGGTTCTTTTGGGAGCTGATTGGTTGGAGGTGAGGTACCAATAATGAACCATTTTTTTAGGTCTTGAGGACAGCTCTGAGGTCTACTCTAGCATCCTTCTGTCTGGTTTCATGGCAAAGTAGCTAGGGATTGTTCCATTTTAGGGCTCAGAACCTGAAACATAACTTAGGTCAAAATGTTATCTTTCGCCCTACCCGATTTGGCTCAGTGGATAGAGCGTCAGCCTGCAGACTGAAGGGTCCCAGGTTCGATTCTGGTCAAGGGCATGTACCTTGGTTGTGGGCACATCCCCAGTTGGGAGTGTGCAGGAGGCAGCTGGTCAATGTTTCTCTTTCATTGATGTTTCTAACTCTCTATCCCTCTCCCTTCCTCTCTGTAAAAAATCAATAAAATATATTTAAAAAATGTTATCTTTCACCTGCCAGAGGTCCAGACCTTGTGATCATTAGTCAGGTCTGGACTACAGTTTTCTGCTTTCCAGGGGTTACTAATTACCCAGGGGAAAGGATAGGTCTATGAGGGATGTAGAGAAAGAGAGGATAAAAACCACTTTTAAACCTACAGTCACAAACCAAATCAAATTGTAAGAACTCTCAGATTTCATATTAATCTCAATGTTCATTTTTTAAAAGTGTGTTTGTATCCTATATAATAATATAATAAAAGGCTAATATGCAAATTGACCAAACTGCGGAACAAATCGTCACTATGATGCACACTGACACCAGGAGGCAGATGCTCAATGCAAGAGCTCTCCCCTGATGGTCAGTGCACTCCCACAGGGGGAGTGCCGCTCAGCCAGAAGCCCGGCTCATGGCTGGCGAGCACAGCTGTGATGGTGGGAGCCTCTCCCACCTCTGCAGCAGCATTAAGGATATGCGACTGCCAGCTTAGGCCTGCTCCCCCTGGAAAGCAGGCCTAAGCCATCAGTCGGACATCCCCCAAGGACTCCTGGACTGTGAGAGGGCACAGGCTGGGCTGAGGGACCTCCCCACCCCTGCCCCGCGTGAGTGCACACATGTCATGCACTGAGCTTCTAGTTTAGAATAAATATGCTCTTGAATTATGTAGGTTTTTTAGTATATAGAAATAAATTTTTTTTAATTAGCTAAATCAGTTTTTTTCTCACA
This sequence comes from Murina feae, assembly GCA_004026665.1. Taxonomy (NCBI): domain Eukaryota; kingdom Metazoa; phylum Chordata; class Mammalia; order Chiroptera; family Vespertilionidae; genus Murina; species Murina feae. The sequence goes on along the minus strand of PVJC01009685.1, from coordinate 6,150 downwards.
TAGTTTATTACTTTCAGTGTCATAATTATGAACCTCTACCAAACCAAATACCAGATTTGTATTGACTAAAATGAAAGAATATTTTGATTCATCTTTTTCATATTCCTCCTGGTTTATAGTTGAATCATTATGGAAAGAAGATCAATTGGATTTTTTTTTTAGCATAGAGCCTTAGAGAAAAAATGCAAGACCACCTGATTTTTAATTAAATTGAATTTTATTGAAGGATGATATTGTTAATATAATATCTCAGTGACTTCCTTCTTAGTACTAAAGATTGGGCTCTTTGGAAGGATTGAATTATATTAAGATCCTTTGGAAGTTAGACATAATTATTAACATTAATGTTTTTGAGTCTAGAGTTTGGGTTATTCTGGGTATAAGCATCAATATACTATCTTACCAACTTATCTGAGTTTTTGTTTGGGGAGGAAATTTCTTCTTGAGGATATTTAGAAGATACTGTTTTGATTTTAGCAGAACAAAATGACTAAGTCATAAAATCTCAAGAGCTGAAGGAAGAAAGGAAAGCTATGCAACACTTACTAAAATAAGGAAATTAAAGGTATATGGTAACTGCTATGGACTGAAAAGTCTTATATGGGTTTCAAGACCCAATACCAATGTGTGGGGGTCTTCCCACACAATTCTCAGACAGCAGAAGGGGCCCCAAAAATTCAACCCAGTTCTGACCATATCTACCAGGATAGTGTCCGATTCCATTGGTTGAGGTATCAGTCCTACAAGACTGCCCCCACTTCAGAGGCCAGGAGCAAGTCCAGACTGTTACCCATGCTTCTAACCAACCCACTACGAATTTTTGAGGTTCTAACAATTCCGGTCAATTTAGGATGCCAGTTGCAAGTCCAGGTTGTTACTACCTTTACTTGTGACCAACTCACTATGGATTAGAGGTTCCCAAAACATCTTTCTTGGTTAAAATGGCTCACTGAACTCAGAAAAATATTTTATCACTAGATCACCAGTTTATTATAAAAGAATGTAACTCAGAAACAGCCGAATGGAAGAGATGCATATGGCGAGAGATGCATATGAGAAAGGGCTCAGGGACTCCAGGCCCTTCGCAGCCATGCCTCTGTCCGAAAATCGAAAATCTCCAAGTGTTCACCACTGGAAGCTCTCCAAACCTGTGCTGTGGGAGGCTTCATTATATATGCATGATTGGTTAGATCATTGGCCATTGGCAATTGATTCAACCTTAGCCCCCTCCCCTTCCTGGAGGTCAAGGCATGGGACTAAAAGTTCCAATCTTCTACATGATTGTTTTGTCTGGTGGCCAGCTCCCATCTTTGAGGGATTATCAGCATTTTAAGTCTTCTCCTTAACATAACAATAAACACCTTTCTTCACTGAAGAAATCCCAAGGGTTTTAGGAGCTCTGAGCCAGCAAAAAGAGGACGACCAAATATACATTTCTTTAAGAGCCTTCTCACAAAAGGTGACCTCATTATTGGAGAACTCACAATGTAAACTTGTAATAATTAATAGGCTGGTGAGGAGGCATAAAGCATACCAAAATGCCTGGACTTGCTTTTTCTAAACTACACAATCCTTTCCACTTCTGAATGTGTTTTCATTTAAAAGAGTGTATCAATACTTTAGCATTAAAATCGGTGCATTTTAATCTCCTGGGTCCTCTTCAAAAATGCAGATTTTGATTCAATAGGTATTGACCTGAGATTATGCATTTCTATCAAGCCCCCAAGTGAAATCACTGTACTGGTTCAGTCTGCTTTTTGAGTAGCAACATTTGAGAAATCTTGTATTTATAGCTCTAGTTCCCATAAATAAATTAATAGGTAAAGCACATGAAATAGTAAAATTAAAGTACAGTGAAATGGTTAAACACTTTCTGTGGATCAAGTGAAGTTTAATATTTGTGATAGGGGCAGAAATAGAATATTGGGGACCAGCTCTAATTATAAGAAATATTAATCATGCTCTATTAACTATGATTGTTTTGTTTTGATTAAGGAAGGCACATTCTAACCTGGCTGGGCATTGCACATGGGACCTGGGAGCTCACCTGGAAATGCAGGCCATCCTCCCCATCAGGGATCTATCTGCCTATTATCATGGAAAGACTAACAAACTTGTTGCAGAAACCAGAGCTGCCAGCTCTTTCAATACCCCCCAGCTTTGCATACCCTACAGGTCTTTGCAAATCTCCATCCTGCATTACCTATTAACTGCCAGTTTGGCATACCCTTTTGCCCACTTCCCCATGTAATCTTTGTCCTGCTATCTAATAGAAGCAGCTGGCTTATGGGGAGAGGCAGAGCAGATTTTTGTGGTTGACCTGCTGCTCTCCCATACTGCAGGCAGTAATGGAATAAATGTCAAATATATTTCAACCCTGTTTCTGCTTGATTGGTTCAAATAGTGATAGGCAGCACAGACTTTTGATTGTCTGATTACATTTGGATTTTAAAAGATCATGATCATTTGTAGATATAGATTAGGTTATGGGAGCTAGTTCCGGAGAAACATATAGGGCAGATATAATGCTACTGGTCTTCAGCCCAAACCTTGAATAATAAAGTATTTTACCTTGTTTTCTTTTACTTTTTATTGAGAAATATAGTTCAATATGATGCACATAACCACTCTTGAATCTTACAGGGATGTAAATTCCCAGCCTCCAGTATTAAGAAATTGATAACTCTCATTAATAAGTAAATATACTGAGCCAGTTTCAACCATACAGAATTAAACACTTTGTTTTTCTTTTTTCCTACTTATCTCTTTTCCCCTGATGGGAGATAGCAACAAACAGGACTACACATCTCTAAGCACACCTTTTGTAGACTTCCCTTCTAAGAAAGAAAGGAACATAAAGTTAGCACTGAGCTTTTCTAGTATTGTGGACTCAGGGTTGGTAAACATATCTAGAAATACCTGGTGAGTCACTCAGATCAGGAATTGGTAACAGGCAGCAAACAGAAAGGTGCCAGGAGCCAGAACTAAGTGGGGGTTATGGGGGGAACTGAATTACCCAATAGATAGCCAAGACCCACAAAGGCTAGCACATACACCAAAACTGCACTGGGGAAATTGAGTAAACTGAGGCAAAACTTGGACTTGAAACTCTGTCCTTCATTCATTGTGTGTACATCTGTGTGTTTTTCTGCTTGTAACAATAAATATGCTCTTTGTAGAAAATATGGAAGTGATAGACAAGTTAAAAGGAAAAAAAAAGGAATCTATCTGACTATTATATGATAAATCCTCCTATATAATAAAAGCTTAATATAATAAGTATCCGGTTGCCTGTTCAACCAATCAAAGTCTAATATGCTAATGATATGCTAAGGCCACTCAACCACTTGCTATGACATGCACTGACCACCAGGGGGCAGACAGTGTACCGGTTGACCAATTGCTATGATGTGCACTGACCACCAGGGGAAGATTGTCTACCGGTTGACCAGTCGACGTGCACTGACCACCAGGGGGCAGATGCTCCAACTGGTAGGCTAGCTTGCTGCTGGGGTCCAGATGATTGGGGCTGAGACAGGACAGACACTAGAGCTCTCCTGCAGTCCCTTCCTGGCTGGCCAACCTCCTGCATCCCTCCCCAGACCCAGTCGTGCACCAGTGGGGTCCCTCAGCCCGGCCTGTGCTCTCTCTATATCCAGGACCGCTCAGGGGATGTCAGAGAGCCATTTTTGGCCTGATCCCGCAGACCAGGCCAAGGGATCCCACTGGTGTACGAATTCGTGCACCGGGCCTCTAGTTATATAATAATATAATATCACCTTTAACACTATGTCTATAGTTACATCTTAAAATTCACCTCTTTTGGGGGTGAAAATTAAGCTCTTAAATATTATGAAATGTAGAACCCTTCAAGAACTGGAAGTTCATGATGTATATGCTAACTGGGGGAGTTATCTAGGGAGCAAAGCATGGTGCCTCAGTTCTTTGTGTTTCATTTTTTGCTCTAGACACTGCCAAGAGTGCTCTTTGGAAAGCGGGGCAACATTGTTTAGGGTAGTGTGTAGTTGCTAGCTCAGATTTCACCAAAAATCTTGACCCCACTTCTCCCTTTTGGGGACTCAGATACAGCTATATATTTGATATAAAATGTTGAGCTATATTTAAGTATTATCGCATTAGAATAGTGGCTCAGCCTGGCCTGCATGGCTCAGTGGTTGAACGTTGACCTATGAACCAGGAGATCACGGTTGGATTCCCAGTTAAGGCTCGTGCCCAGGTTGCAGGTTCAGTCCCTAGTGGGGGGCATGCAGGAGGCAGCCAATTAATTATTCTCCCTCATCATTGATGTTTCTGTCTCTCTCTCTCCCCCTATCCCTTCCTCTCTGAAACCAAGAATAATATTTTTTTAAAAAAGAATAGTGGCTCCTATGTTTCTTTCTTCAATCTAGCCAATATCACATGGAGTCCAGACAAAAGTTAACCACCATGTCTAAAGAGAACATATATCCCTAACCAATACTTCAAACATTTATTCTACTAGCATATTAGTTGGGAAGGTAACATAATCCTTCTGGAAATTTTTATCACGTTTGGATTTTTTGTCCATCCATGAAATTGAACTATTGCTATTATTTGTGATCTTTTATATTGAAGAAAAAATTATATTTTAAACTTTGAACCTTTTCTTATACTTTATAATTTACAATTAAAATTTTGAAAGGCTCAAGCTGGGTTAAAGATTAAACTGTTAAAGCATGCTCCATTGAATGCTTTACCTCTTACAAAGATATTTAGTACTAAATTTATAAGATTCTCTTTTGTGGAGCACCAAAAGGGTCATTTTCAAGTGAGTAACCTTTTTAATCTCAATTTTGCCATCTGAGAATCACTTAAGTGTTTCCCAGTTCAAGGGCATGCAGTATAGTCAGTCCCAAGTAACATAATTCACACACTTTTTCTAAGACCACAGTGTATGTTCCTTTCTTTGAAAAAATTTATACAATATATCTGATGACATATAGGTCCCAGTGCAAACTTTAACACTGATGAGAGATTACTGCATAGTTTCTTGGAATGCGAGTTCTCAGAGGGAAGATGGATGTATGTTTTCAGTGCCTTTGGTTTGCTAGGCAGTTGTTGCACAGTGCAGAAATTCACCATGTCTGTCTCTACTTCAGAGAAGTGTTCGTAATATTTATTTTTCAAGACACTACTCCATACAGAATTAAATGTGCCAGTGGGAGTTCACCACTACTTTCTTAAATAATGCATAGATTTCTTTCTTTCTTCATCCCTTTCCTTCTTTTTCTCATCCTCCCTACCCCCGCCCTCCCTCCCTCCCTTCCTTCCTCCCTTCCTTCTTTCCGTCCTGGCAACACAGCCATGCTCATTCATTTAGGTATAATCTGTGACTGCTTTTGCATTAAAAAGACAGAGTTCAGTAGTTGAGATACAGAACATGTGAATGCAAAGCCTAAAATGTTTACTATCTAGCCCTTTGCAGAAGTTTGCCGTGGTATAGAGGGATGTACAGAGCAGATGGTTATTGGGCCATCCACTCCTTCACCCATTCAACCAATATCCACTCAGCCAATATTTGGGGATTTATTATGTAAGCCAATGGAAGGAAAAGAGAGTCTTGATTGCACTTCTGATAATACAGGGATGGGCAAAGGTGGGTTTACAATTGTAATACAAATAAATAATACCATAATCTACTCTATAAAAGCGAAATATTAAAATTAACCGTTTCTCCGAGACAGGGTAAGCCACGCCCACCAGCCAATCAGAGCAGCTGTATGCAAATTAGCCCAGCCAACATGGCGGCCGCCACTCATGGACCTGAGTAAAGGGCAGTTTCCATTGCGGCAGGAGCGAAAGTGAAGCTGCGCTCACTCCACTTAAACTGCCTCTAGCGAAACACAGATTTGAAACAATATAACGATCATAGAATCCTCCGGAGCTGAAGGAAAGAGCAGCCCGGGCCTAATCAGTAAAAGTAACAATTGTTTCATTATAGACGCTGCGAGGTGAAGCAAAGAGGAGGCTTCAGTTAGAAGGCCGCCTTAAAGGAACAGTGTATCAATTATAGGAGATAACCCCAGGCCTTAAAGGAACAGTATCAATTATAGGAGAAAAAACTCCAGAAACCTGCATCCAGCCAGCCTTGCTGGGACGTTGGGTCAATGG
>PVJC01009684.1:0-45341 GCA_004026665.1 Murina feae | reverse complement strand
AACATTGATCTCTCCCTGGCCACCCCTAACCCCCAGAACATGCCCTCACCCCCCATCTGTGTCCATTGATTATGCCCATATGTATGCATACAAGTCCTTCGGTTGATCTCTTACCCCCTCACCCCTGCTTTCCAAATAGACATGTATGGTCATTTCCCTGAGTAATGCAACAGGGAAGAGGAATTTTATCTTCCATAAGGTAGTCAGGGAAAGCCTCCTTGCCACTGTGACATCTGAGCAGATCTCCTGAAGGTGAAAAACTATGCATAAACCTGGGGTGAGAAAGAGCATGGCTGAATAAGGCAAGAGTCAGAGCAAAGCCCTGAAGTAGGAAAAAAACCAAGAGTAATGAAGAAGGTATTCTTAACAGACTGTCAAACTACAGGGCAAAGGTAGGGGAGGGTTGGGGGTGTAAGAGATCAATGGAAGGACTTATATGCATGCATAAGCACAAGTGGGGGGGCGGAGGGGAGGCTGGGGAGAAGTCAATGGGGGGAGGGGAAGGAGACATATGTACTACTATTTGTAATACCTTAAACAATAAAATAGAAAAGGCATTCTTATATTACATATGATCACTGTGGCCCATTATTGTTTGACTTTTAAAATTATTCTAGATAGTACATGACTATGCAACTTTGCCCCAAGTACACATGTTTTAGAATCCCACTTTTTTATGAATTTTAAATGCTTTGGTTGTCACTTACAAAAGGTTAGGAAAGTTATCCTCAATTGAAAGAAAGACCATACTTAGTACTTGAAATTAGTATAATTTGACATGCAGCTGGACTTCTGAATGAGAGCTCAAAATATACAGATTTCAAGAGAATGCTTTAATTATTTAATCACATATATCTAATTTTAAGAAGGAACCCACTTGCCAAGTTGTAGTAATAGTGTTTCAGCAGGCAGTTAGTTCTTAGGGCAGTGGTTCTCAGACCTTCTGGCCCTTCATGTTGTGGTGACCCCCAACCATAAAATTATTTTCGTTGCTACTTCATAACTGTAATGTTGCTACGGCGACCTCTGTGAAAGGGTCGTTCGACCGTCAAAGGGGTCGCGACCCACAGGTTGAGAACCGCTGTCTTAGGGCAAGAGAATGGTGGAATTCACAAGGTGAACTAGGTTTTTGTTTGATTGCTAATTCTTTTTCTTTTTTAAATAAATTGAAAGCAATTCCATCTATGAATATATACTGGCATTACCTAAAACCCAGGGCATATACACCAAAGGGCTAACAAAACATTAACACCCTGTTTATACATGTTTAACTGAATCTTATCCTCAATGTAGAAGTCAAACATTTATAGAACATAAATTTACACTTCACAAACCACTAGTGTTAAATGCTCATAACTCTTACAGATTAGACTAACAATGAAAATGAAGCAAAGATTTAGTTTTAATGCCAAAATCCAAATCATTATCTTTTGTAAATTTTGGTTCATATTTATATTAGAAGAATGAAATTTTTTTAATGCTCAAAGCTTGCCCTATCTATCCACAAATCTTACTAAATCTGAAGAACTATAAAGTTAAGATGGTTATTCCTGCCACTTTTAAATTTTCTACGTAATACAAAAAGGAAAAAAGTATAAATAAACTTTTATTTAAGGCTACTTACTCTACAAATTAGTGTCAACTAGCTAATAATACATCTTAATGTTTATTAAAATATAATCAATAGAATATATAAGGAATATGCTATAACATAGAATACCAACCAATAACACGTTTTCAAAGATTATGAATAAAAGTCAAAGAAATAGGGTGTAAGTAAAAATATCACATTATATAATTCCATTATCTAACAAGAATACAACTAAGCCATAGGAATGGGTTATAAAAGTTCTATTCACAGTGTAAACAGTCAAAAGAAAAATAATAAAAACCCTCCATCCATTCTGGTTTAAGACCATTTATTTGAGGTACACATAATGGGAAAGACAGATTAAAGGGAGGAAAACATTGATTAAAAGTTAAGCCTGCCACCTGCTGTTGGAAAACTGCTTGGAACCGGAGTAAAGACCATTTCTTAAAATGTTATGAAGAAGTTGAAGAGTTTACCATCCAGAATTAGAACAGGGGTGCCCTATAAACCAAACCAAGAAGTAAAGAAACCCATTGATGCTTCAACCTAAGGTGGCAGATATAACATATTCTCAAACTTTCAGTAAAAAGAAAAGAAATTCTGCATCACGGGCCATTCAATGAAAGGAAGAGTAGACTTGCCCTGTCTTTTTAACAGATTATCTAATTCTATTTTGTCTCCTATAAGTATATAAAACTTTAGAAAACAGTTTTTTTAAAGAAATTTTGACCCCATCACTACATGTGGAAGTAAATAAAGAAGAATGAGCAATTTGAGAAATAGCATTGTCAGAATGTTAATTTTTCCAGGTCAGAATTGTGAAGTTTGAGCCCAGATGTCCCCTGCAACCCCTACCCATGATATTTCATAGTTGAGTGCATGTACCAGGAGCCTTATATAACTAAATACTAACATGTCAGCTTCTGAAACATATTTTTGACTTCACGGAACACATACAGCACCATGCTATTCTAAAAGTGTTTACTTTAGAAATGAACTAAAACTGCCTCATGAGAAGTATTCTTTTATACACACACGCACACACAGACACAAGGACACTGAAAGGTGTTGGATATATCTGTTACCTTGATTGTGGTGACGGTGTCATGGGTGTTTGCCTATATTCAAATTAATCAAATTGTGCACAGTGTGTTCAGTTCTTTGTGTATCAAATTTACCTCAATAGAGTTGTTTACAAAAAACAAACCGCCTCCCATGTGGTTAAGAACACAAGTTCAGTTAACTCTATAGCTGGGAAAGAAATGCACACATATACACACAGTGTCACAGGGTGAAATTATGGCAGAGAAAAAACCCAATCTTTAAAGATATAGGTGTCTCATTAAAGTATGTTCTCATGGACTTTAATTCCCATTGTGTTACGTCAGAGTATTTGAGCCAGGTCTCTCCATAACTAGCCCATGGTTGCAACCCATCCAACTGTTGCATACCTGAGATCCTGTGACTACACTGACCCAAACATTTACACCAGCTGATGGTCACTTGATTCTCACATCACTCTGTTTAGTAAACGGCTCTGCAGGTCAACTTGAAGATTTGAGGTGAACATTTCTGAGATGTTCCTGCTCAAGAGTTTTTTATAAAAAGACATTCCTTGCCAAAAAATTCTAGTCTGAACAGGCCTGGGAAGGGATGGGGTTGGTATAAGATACTAAAACAAGCTTCTAAAGGTGAAACCACTTACAGCCCATAAAGACAGACTCGGACTAGTTTTTAAAAATAATATTTAGCAACCCTTCTCAATGAAAACCAATTTAAAAAAACAGACATTGGATTAAAAAAATGAATCATTTTACGCATTAAAAACATACAGTGAAAAAGGATAGTTTTTAACTAAAGTAACAACCACAAACAAATTTGTTTTATGGACAAATTCCACAAATTAATTGCACTAAATTCACTTGCAAATATCTTTCTGAAAGAAACCCCTCAGGCATTCTCTTCATATGATGTCTGCAGTGTGCAATACTAGTGAAGAATTCTTATAATTGAAAAAAAGTAAAATAACTTACATTCTATCAATGATAAGTAAAAAAATATCAAAATAAGGTGACTGTCTTCTGAACCTATAAGTAATAGAAAAACCAGTTGGTTCCCCCAAGAATTTCTGACTTAAACTTTTTATTTAAATCACAATTAATCTATTACTGTTCTTTACTATTACTGGAGGTTTTTTTCAAATTTGTTCTCATTTCCAAGCCTTGGGCTATGTTCGAAAGCCATCAATATTACATACACATGATATTGACAGTTTCATTTATAATCAAATCTCCACCAAGACTGCATTTGCCACTGTACAGAATTCTCAACAGTCAGTGTTCTCATGGGACAAAATTCACTTGGTTTCCCTTGGTTCTTTCCATCAGGTTTCACTCAGCTCAGATAGACTGAAGGACGGGCAAATATTTGGCCTCTGCACACTGCTCACCCCAGCCTTTTTCTTCCTCTTCTGGGCCCAGCTCAAAAAGCCTTTCCTAGAATTCTAAGGACCTTCCTGGAGTCCTCCAGAAAGTTAGTTGCATGCTACTAGTTAGTTGGCCAGTTCCCTGATTACTCAATTTGTGTGCGTCAGCCAGAAATGCAGACCAAATTGCTCCTTAATTATTTATTTAGAATGTGTCTCCCTATGAGAAGGTGAGCTCCTTGAGGGTAAGAACTGAGTCTTGGTCTTTTGATAGTCTCCAGATTATGCTAGTGCACCAGGTCACACGAATCTTTTAGTAAATATTTTTCAAATGAAAGAAATCTGAGTGAAGTACTGATAAAAACACGAAATAACCAAAAACAGTGGGAGAGTATGTCCACTTCAGGAACATTCTTGTATTTCTTTATCTTTTAAATATTACTTATTTTCATCTTAATTTTATGACACTTTTCTATAAAAGTTGTAGGTGCTTATAAAATCTAGCTATTTATAATGAGTATATTTTGCTAACAAAGCATGGCCAGTGAAAGTACTGTCTTATATCATTCCTGCTGCACAAGAATAGCATTGTTGGACAGGAGAGTCCTTGGGGCTCAGAAAGGCTATCTTAACTGCCTTCAGTTCTATACAACAAATAAACAAAACCTATGGTGAAATGGAAAAAAATGATAAATTGAACAAGTAATTGCGGGGGGGGGGGACAAAGAAACATTCATATGTCAAAACTTCTTTTGTTTGTGATGGTTATAAAGTGAATGATACGGTAATCAAATGAAGCCTCTTCCAAGAATCATAGCCAATCTACCAGAAGCTAACACTGGCCTTCCCATATGAGATCTATGGTGTTCAATGAAGGACAAAAGGGGGATATGTTTAAACTTCTAGAGAGTGAACGAAAGATAATAGTACAAACTCCTAACCTACACATAAAGTATTTGTCCTAAGAGTGGTCACCACGGAGTAGATGAAGTGCAAATCAAGGACCACTAAAGGACTTGACAACAGCATTTCTCCCCCTTCTGCTCTCATTGGTTGATGCTAGAATATGTCTGTGCTCACAGTGGTGGGTTTCAACAGTGTATGGATGGTTCTGTAGAGCAAAAGTGTTTGGAGAAATGCTATCAATGTAATTAAAAGTAAGATTCAAAAAAGAACAAGAAAATATCAAAAGATCAAGCTCTCAACTGATAACTGGAGATGGTTTTTTGAGATGGTCACAGAAGGAGTGTGGAATGTAAGAAGGAAGAGGGACACTGAAGAGGTAGGGGTCATTAAAAGTGACAAAGAGCAAGAAGGAAAGGTGTTGGTCAGTAGGGCCAAGGAGAAAAGGAGCGTTCAGAGAAGGCCAAAGCCTAGCCACAACACTAAGGCGCTCCATGAGGCAACAGATTCATGGGCATCGCTGTTAACTAGGTAGAAGGGGAAGTTTATCAGATGGAGAAAGCCAGAAGGTTGGGAGAGGAAGGATGAAGGAAGAGGAACTCTTAGGAATTAAAAAAAAGTTTGAAAAGGTGAATATCCGGAGTCCAAGAGAAAGGGAAGATATGCATAGGCCTGGGCAAAGTCAAGAAATTGGGGAAGGAAGTATTTCTTCCTGTGCAGGGTTGCGGGGAGCAGTGGTGGCAAACTTTATCACTAAATTGGAAAGGGGAAATAACAGAAACAAAACTGCTGTTTATACTGATGGTAAGTAACACAGGGGAAATCTGGTTCCTCTTTCTATGAGTGGAGAAAGAGGTCAGTAGAGGTACTTGGCACTAAAGGATAGTATAACCTTGAAAGAACTGGCTCAAGGAAGATAAGTGTGTGTGTGTGTGTGTGTGTGTGTGTGTGTGTGTGTGTGTGTGTGTGTGTGTGTGTGGTGGGGATAATCTGAGGAAGTGTGAATGGCAGTGTGCTGAAGGAGTAATTTTCAATAAAAAACAAACAGCAAAACCCCCTCATTTAGACAAAACGGCAAGGCATAAGAACTCAAAAATAAACGGGAAAATCTCATTCTAATGAGAACACACTGGATGTAAATTGGCAATGCAAGAAAAAGCAGTGAACTTTAGAGTCTGATGAGCAATCCAAACCACAGCTGGGGTATTAGACTCTGGGTTGCCTATAAAATAAGGTGACCAGATTTTAACATTGGTAAAGTGGGACACCATTGACTGCTTGGCCGCCGAAAACCGTATATTCCCTTCCCATTCTCCCGCCGTTCCCTAGCTTGTTGTGTATTCTTTCCAAAAATCGGGACTTTTTCCGCAGGACAAATTGTTAAAAATTGGGACTGTCCCGTCAAAAGCGGGACGTCTGGTCACCTTACTATAAAATCCTAAGTGGATGTGGCAAGCCAGGAATGAAGCCAGTTTACCGAAGCCCAGAATTACCTTGTCCCCTTCCCAAGTCAATGTTCTAACCCCATGTTCATTCTCCTGCCTTCCGTTTTAGCTAGTTCATAATGGCATCGAACTATTCAAATTTGTCAGTGACAATTATCATTCATTCTGACACTACCTCTTTTATAAGTCCTATCTGGATTATTAAACTTTCTGTGGTCTGGGAAACCATAAAAAATCCATATGATAATTATTGTCATCCTACTACTGAGATCATGAATAGTTAGCCTAAACCCAAGGTTGACAGGAAAGAGCTGTTGTAGACATCACCACTTTTCCTTCATATTTGCCCTATGGAAGCCGGGAGGAGACATGGAATTAGGGATGGAATGAATAGAGGTACTTAAAAGAGTAGAACCTATAGGATTTGGTGGAAAAGCAAAATAAACCAAAAATATGGATTCCCTCTATTGAATTTTATCCTCAGACAAAACCTTACAATCTTTGTGCTCTCATATTATTATTATATGTTCTGATTTTCTAAGATCAGAATAAACCTCGATAAGATTTAAAAGCGTGAGTAGAAAGCTTAGAAACGGAAACTCTGGGATTAAGTCAAGGAAACAAGTCATATTTTTGATGTGCCACTAGGGACAGACAGAAAACTCAGGAAAATGATCTGTTAAAGAGGAATTACAAATAATGCAGTACACAAAAATCTCACTTGTTATGAAACTTGACAATCTTGATGGAAACCATGGGGCAACTAATGGAATTAAGCTCTCATGTTTCCGTGTTGGTTTCACAAAGCCACTTACTCAATTCATGCCATCAGCAATCAGGCCCGCTGAGGGAAGTCACATAGGAAATTTCAGAACGCACTGTGTATATGGTGCTGTCCAGCTACTGTGGCTCATTTCTATAGGAATGTTTGACACAACCTTAAGGAGCCTGTGGTTGTTATCCATTTACAGAACAAGATTAGAGGGGACCATTGTCATAAATGCCTCATATACAGATGGAAGGAACTCCAGTCTGTCTGACATATCGATGAGCAGAGTTCTGGCCAAAGAGCTTGGCTTCCCTAGGTTTTCTGGGTTGTTCCCCAAGCAAATGAGGATAATACTGATCCTATCTATAATGGTATCATTGGGACAATCACACAAACTGAGGTCCATGAAAGTATCTTATTCATTTCCATGCGCTCTGCAAATAGAAGAGATTTATTTCTCTAATGGTAGACTCTGAAGGTGGTATTTTCATGTCTTATCTTTGCAATCTGAACCGCACTTCACATGCTTTCGCCCTCATCATATGGTGAGTGCTGCAGTGGTGTTTAAGTGCAAATGCTTATAAAGCAGGCAGATGGCTTGCCCCATAGTGCTGAACAGGATACTTCCTGAAGCACTTGTTTCAATGCCTTGTAAACAGGAGCAACTAAAGCTGTCACATTTATGTTTGCAGTTTAACTCTGGTTTCTCATCTGTACTAGAAGGTTACATTTTAAACCCAAAACTATTAATGAGCTGTTTTTATAAGAGATGCTAAGTTGTTGTTTGTTTGGTGTTTTGGGGGGGGGGGCGGTGGGATGGGGCTTAAAAGGTCATCTAAAAACCCTCCATCTACTAAAACAATGACTGCTCATTTAAAAAGTTTTTTTTTTAACTGAGGAATAACTAACACACAATAAACTGCACATATTTAAAGGTATAGTTAAGTTTTGATATGTACGCACCCGTGAAGCCATCACCACATTGAAGATACAAAGTAGTGAAATTATCCACCAGCCCCAAAGTACCCTCACGCTTTTTTGCAACCTCTCCCAATTACCCTTCCTACCTTCCCCACTCCAAGCAACCACTGATCTGCTTTCTGTCATAGATTTCTTTCCATCCTTAAGAAATTTTATATAAATGGAATCATACAGTGTGTATTTTTTTTTTTTGGTCTGGCTTCTTTCATTTAGTCCAAGGTCATTCATGTTCTTGATATATCAGTAGCTCTTTCCTCATTATTGAATAATATCCATCATGGATACGCCACAATTTGTTGATCCGTTCACCGTGTTGTTTCCAGTTTTTACCTATTATTGGTAAAACTTTTGTCAATATTCATATATAAGTCTTTGTGGAGATATATGTTTTCTTTTCTCTAGGATGGGATATCTGGCTTTTATGGTCGGTGTATATTTAACATTTTAAGAAACTGCTAAATTGTCTACTTAAATGTATCGGAGAGTTCCAAATCCTTCACAAACTTGCCAACGCTTGGTACGGTTGGCCTTTTAAATATAGCCAAATAGGTGTGTAGTGGTATTTCGTTGTAATTTTGATTTGCATTTCTCTAATGATTAATAATGCTGAACATATTTTCATTTGTTTGCCATTTGCATATCTTCTTTGGTGATGCATCTGTTCAAACAATTTACCCTTTATTCTGTTGTTTGTTTTCATATCATTGAACATTCCAGTCATAATGGAATTCCAATCAATAATGGCACAAGACTGATAACTAAGAACACAAAACTTTACATGATTCATGGGTACCCAAGGGTAACATGTTCACAATGATTATTTTCTAGAACCTGTGCTAAACTAAAATATTCCCTAAACGTTGACAAACTTGAAATTCCTTTAAAGCTTGAAAAGAATTCAATTATTTTTAATTAGTGTTGCTGCTAAGTCTACAGAGGCCCAGAACTTAATTAGTAAACAAAATAGTCTTATTTCCATATAATATATTGGTACCTAAACCATCTTAGTTTTTCTTCAGCGCATTAGCTAAAATTGCCAAAGTTCCTGTCCCTAAGCCACATTTTCCACTTTGTACTAATTACAGTCTCATTCCATAGAGATTCCGTTTTACAAAAGTAATTTCTTGGCAAACTTGTGTCCACATTCAAAAAGTGATGGGTGCAAAAGCTTCTGTCACATTGTCTGTGCATACAGTAACAGTTAAAACATGGCTTGCAAATATGAAGATGAATTCTACTGAAGATCTAAAGAACAGGCTAGCTTCTAGAGGAGCTATAAGCTTTCCTTTGAGGAAAAGCTAGGCATAGGTTCGCAGCTCAATTGTTACAGTTGATGTGGGTTTCCTTTTAGATGCCTGGAAAATGACTATGCTGACCACATCCACATTCTGAAATACTTTTTGAGAACTTGTAACCAAACTGCAGGAACTGACTCATTTTGCAGTGCCCAGCCACCACACAATGGTTCAGAATAGACTCCAGTCAAATGCAGAAATATCAAGTAGCAAATTGTCTGCTTAGATGGGGGAAGAAAAAAGGGGAATCCCCGGGCACAGGGGGCAAAATGGCTCAAGCACCAGCAGACCATCAGACATGACCAGAAAGACGAAATAGAACACGCCACTTCTTGGGCAATGCATACATTTCCCTCAAAACTAGAAGTCAGAGACTAATAGAAAAGGTACCTTTCTGTCTAGCTCTCTATATTACACCTAGAAAGTAGCCTCAGTTGAGAGCAATAGATGCAGGAAGATTTGGAGAAGATGGTATCTTCAATGCCCCTTCCTAAATTCCTTGTTCACTAAGTCAGGAGCATAGCCCCTTGTCTTCCAAGAGACCAGCAGGAATGTTGGGGATGCCAGAAAGAAGTGAGGCAAGGATCCAAGGACACCTGGGCTTATTACCAGAGACTTGCTGGTACCCTAGGACTTCCCTACATCCTTGCTTGCCTATTTTTGCATCTTTCTTTCTTAGTTCACAAGGCATCTCATCCAAGGTCAGTGTCCTCATGATGTGCCAACTCTCACTCCCTCTGTCAGTGCAGAGTCCTACTCCAGAGGAGAATGGAAAGGAGCACACTAGGGCCCCCTTCCACAAAACACTCTGTGTTCCCAAATTATTAATTTCTCCTCCCCACAAGTAAAACTCTCATTCTCGCAGTCACTTTCAGCCAGAGGCAGTAAGGAAATCCGGTCCAATTAAATTGAACTATAAATGACAAAACCAATAACTCTTTTCTGCAGGTGGGTCCCTGGCTAAAAGAATATGAAGGTTAACCCAAATGCATAACTGACTAGTGGAATACTTAATGCATAAGTATTGGGTATAAAGTCTCAGGGGGCGTGTAATAAGATAAACCTGGACAATACCTATTAGCATAAATAGCTATCAAGCCCCTCTAAGACTGGTTACATGGTCCAATGTTGATAAAACATGTCTGTTCTCACTGATGTCATTATGTTTCTTAATATGTAAACTCCTGCATGACAGAAACTGTACATACCTTACATAAAACGTAGGAATTAAAGTACAATAATGATAAGGGGCTACAATCTATGTACAGCCATCAACTCTATTTTTATGAAATTGCAAAAATGTTTTTTGACACAAATTTAAAAGATAAAAGTAGACACAATTCCATTCTTCCCAACTGGTCAACTGCTTTTATTTTCCCACTCTTCCTTTCTGCCTTACACAACACAACCTTTTAACCTGTATCAGACAGAAAATTTTCATGCAGAATTATAAGAGGGAACCTCTCCATTGCATGAACATAAAATAGAGGGCCACCAAAAATACTTTTAACACACAAGTACTTCAAACCATGCAGTTCAAAATGCTAAACTAATATCAACAAGGCTTCCATATTATAATAATTAAAGTTACAATAGTAGCATTTTATGAAAGCCCATACCAACATGTGCACACTCAGGTTATGGGGCACAAGGGATGAATTCTCCATAATCCCTATATAAATAACCTATACTCTAGAACCTGTATCAGAAAACACACAGGCCAAATGTTTGCCACGACAAACTTACCATTGTCCTCATCTTTAGTTATCATGTCCTATGTCCCAGCAATTTCTTACTATGGCAAACTGTGTGATCTGCCATTCACTGCCTCCCAGACCTCACCTAACTGCTTTCCCCCTTGCTTGCTGTTCTACACCAGGCTCTTTTTCTGTCCCTTAAATCTGCTCAACTTGCTTCCACCTCCACCACAGTGACTCTCTCTGCCTGGAATCCTCTTCCTCCAGATACCCTTCTGATTGGCTCCTCATTTCCCATGGATAATTCTCTGCATAAACATTAGAAAAGGCTTTCCTGTCAGCCCCAGATAAAGTAGTTCTTCCCTGGAGCCCAGGGTACTCCCTATCTGTGTGACACAGTTGTTTTTTTTTTTTACAATAAATCTTTATTGTTCAGATTATTACAGATGTTTCTTTTTTTAACCCCCATAGCTCCCCTCCACCTGGTTCCCACCACCCCAGCCCTTACCCCCACCACTATCTTCATCCATAGGTGTAAGATTTTGACACAGTTTTATTTTATTCCATAGCATGTACTAACTCCTGCCACATATTTATTTGCTCAATCACTGTCAGTCTCCCCACTCCATGTGAGCAGAGGCCTGTTCACTGCTATATTCCAAGACAGAGAACACAATCTGGCATGTAGTAGGTATGCAATAAATAATCTTTTTTGGTAAAATGACTATATGCCATATGGTATATTTGCCAATTGTTCTGTTACAAGCTTCTGAGGTTTAGATGGAACCTGGAACAATTTTTGCTAATAACCCATACTCAAGGGCCAGATGATCACTTCCCTAACCTTAAGAGAAATTGTGCAGGGGTGAGTTAAGAAACACTTTCCTTATACTCTCCCTACTATCCGTAGGTGGAAGATAAGGGTCTTTTAGAGTATGGCTAGGTAACAGGATGGAGAGAAAGATAGAATTTACTGTCTTTACTAACTTAACTTGTTTGAAAGAATACTTATTGTACTAAGTCTATGACATAGACCTAACATTTTATCCTGCGTGATCCAACCAGTATCAGAAAACATAGACCAAACTTGTGCTATTACAAAGAACTTGATGACTAGTTGTGTGTTTTCTGAAAAGTATTCGAAATGACTCCCAGGTTTAAATCATTACTAAATCACAAGACTCGATCTGCCTTAAGGAAGAGTAACCCTAACTGCAGCATTCTGACAAGTAACACTTTTTAAAAATATATTTTTTATTGATTTTTTACAGAGAGGAAGGGAGAGGGATAGAGTTAGAAACATCAATGAGAGAGAAACATCGACCAGCTGCCTCCTGCACACCTCTACTGGGGATGTTCCCGCAACCAAGGTACATGCCCTTGACTGGAATCGAACCTTGGGACCCTTCAGTCCGCAGGCCGACACTCTATCCACTGAGCCAAACCGGTCAGGGCAAATAACACTTTTTGAAGTGTTAGTAGCATAAACCCTCTTCCCTGTCTTGACCTCCCCATTTTCACATTTTTTTACTTAGTGATACTTAAAAAACAAACAAACTCATAATATATTTAATCGAGGACTTTGTACCTCAAAATTGATTTAAATTCTATTTAAAAATCATTTTCCAAGACATCGTTGTAGAGGCCTTTGTTCTCTCTTAATGTTCTTTAAACAGGGAAATGAGTTGAAAGCTCAGGGGAATTCTTCAACATTATTTATTAACACATTCTCTACTCCAAATCTTTCTTCTACCTCCATTTTTTAAAAAAGGAAATAAAACCAATTTCTCTGCATTATTTTCCTGTCATAAGCCTTTTCTTTCTCTTATTAAAAAAAGAAAGCTGGCTGCCAGGGGAAGATTAGCTTGAAAACTTTTATGAATGTCATTCTGGAAAATGTGTCTTGTCTCAAAAATGACAAAGAATCAAATAAGAGATGTAGTCATTGAGGTGCAAGGAAGAAAGTGAATTTGTAGTTACTCCTCTTCCTTCCCTTAACGGACCCTAACCCTATCCTTGCCTTCATCCACCTGCAGGTAGGTGCTGAGTGAGTTATTGGAGATAGTGGATGAACAAATGAACAACTGAATAAAGAAAAGAAGAAGGCAGGCATGATTAGTATATCCTCCTACAGACAGCCTCAGTCCAAGGGCAGGAGATTTTTAAAAAGATTTCTAAGCACTCTGAACCCATGGGGTAGGGTAGCCTGATTCCCCTCTCAGTCAAATTCTTAGCCTCCATCTGATTGAGGAAGAAATTGTCAATGTGAATCCCCTTTCTCATATTCTGAAAATTGAACTCCTTGTCCAAGGATAAGGTTTTATGCAGACAGATGGCTTCTTATAATTATTTACTTAGATGTTTTACCCCTCTAGAGATCACCTAAAACCAGATGGTGATAAAGGAGAAAAATATTAGTAAGTATAGATTCTTACTCATTTTACTTTTCTATGGATTAATTCTATACCAGACAGAAGAATCTCCAGAGAGGTTGCTGCTCACATAAGCTCTCCCTTTCACCCTCACTTTCAAGTGAAAACATTAGAGAAAAAAAATAGGGGAAGTTACATGAGTAAATTTGTTAGTGCGTGAGATCAACTGAAAACAAGGAATTCCCCTCCTGGACTTCAGTGGCCTAATGAAAACTCATAAAACACAAATGACTAACACGGTTCCTGTTGATTTGTAAAATAAGAAACAGAAAAAGTCAACCTTGTATTTCAGTACTGAGAAGGCCAGGCCTGGCAGATGTGACACTTTGCACATTAGAAATGAGAAGGCCATTTCGGAGACTTTCGGGTTCAGTCAGCTTGTATTCTCCTTTTCTGCCAGAAAAAAAGTACTTTCCATCTATACTGGCAACCGCCTATTTGGATTTAAGGCCCGGCTCCACAACTTATCAGCTGAGCAGTCACAAACACGTTCTTTTACCTTGCTGTGCCTCAATGTCCTCATCTATAAAATGGACATAATAACTGAACCAATAGGTTATCAAGAAGATGGAGCAGTTGAATGCAAGTAGACCTAACACAATAGTGCCTATCTAGAACATGGTTAAGTATGCAGTAAATGGCAGCCACCATTGTCATCACTGTGTTACTTAATCTGATATGAAAAAATACATATGGATTCATAGGCTTCAAGAGTAAGCTGAAGTCTGATCCTAAAAGGATTCGGGAAGGGAACTCAAGTGTTTAAGCTCCATTACTCCAAGGACCACAGAATGTGCTTGACATGTATATCTAATTGAATGCAGCAGCCTTGTGAGCTGACACTCCACTCCACTCTCCAGGGCTTAGGGTAAGGAATGGAGTAGCTTACTCAGCTAGCAGGGAGCAAAGTCAGCTCAATGCACAAGTCTAGTTGTTTCCAAAGCCTGGGCCCTTTAAGGAGCAAACACTGCAATGGATGCTGTGAGCAGGCACCTTCTTGAGGTCATGGTAACCACTGTCATATATTTGATACCCACTCCAAAACGTCTGGGGGTTTCAAGAATTTTTTCAGGTAACCAGAATTTTGGAAGGATCCTGCAGAATGTTGCTGGACCTGTACAAATGCACAGGTTTTTTTTATATTTTAGCAACTCTAGCCACTCAAATCCTAATTGAGAGAAATCAATGGGTTTTCATTTAAAAAGTCTTTATCCATCTGCTTTTAGAAAAGGTGGAAAAAGTAAGCTTTCTTCCAATACCACCACCAACATTGGGATCTCTGTAGAGTAGGTGCTTCAGGAGATTAAACTTTTCCAGGCAGAAAGGATGATCCTTTAAAATAAAACCTTAGCTGGCTTTTCATAATCAATGACTCCATCTTCTACCTTAAAGTAACCAGTTACATTTCATTTTTAAGCAAATTATTACTTTATTAGATCAACCTTTAAAAGAAAGCAACTGGAAACTATTGTGTTATTAAAATATAGCTAAGAAAAGTAAAGTATCTCAATTATTATATTGAGTAACAAAAGCATATTATAATTTTTACATGCATCTAATCTGTTCTTTTAAGAACTTAAAAGAAAATCAAGTATATAAATGCTCTAGTGATGTATTTAAATGACCACAGTATTTATTAGTATAGTAAATAATATATGTATTTCTAAATTTGGAATTTTGTTTTATAGTATCTTTAATACTTCAGAATATATAAACTAGAATAAATACAGGATTAAAAGACAATAGACTGCAGTCAAGAATTTAAGAACTTGAGCCAGGAAATGTCCAAGATTAAATCATTTACAAGTTTTAGCATAACATGTAGAACAATTTTTATATTGATATTTTTAATTTTTCAAAGGAAAAGGGTAGCCCATAGATAGTTTTAATATTTTTTGCTGGATTACATGCTATGTATAGTTCCACATTTCCCTATCTAAGTTGGAAGTAGTTCACAAAATATAAAAATATTTTACTATGCATGTTCTCCTTTACAATTAATTACAATGTTATGGAATTAAAAAATACTCAATGATTGCAGACCTCCAAATTCTGATTGCACAATCAAAACAGTTTAAGAAAAAGAAATTTCCATGGCTGTGAATATAAAGATAACTAATAATGAGAATAATCCAATAAGCAAAAAAACTTTATTTCTAGTAATCTAAGATTGACAGGAGAAAATTAGTTTGAAGATGGAGATCAAAAACAAATTTGATACTTTAAATTTGTTCAAAGATAACATTACTGCTGGTGTTTGACTAAAATACCAAATGAATAAATAAGTAAAGCATACAGTATGTCAGAGATAAATGCCAACAAGGAAATTAAGCAGGTTAGAGGGGTGGGTAGGGAATTTGGGAAATGGAATGGGGAAGTTGCTATTAGCATGGAATGAATTTTTTATACCTAGAAATACGTGTGTATTGGAGAGACTCCTTTTATACTTTCTTCAAGTGCTATATGTAATACCTTGATAAAGAAAAAAAATTTTTAAAGTATCCTTTCAGAGTCACGAAAGCTGCTGCCTGATTCCCCCCTGAGAGCCCTTGCTTTGTCTTAGTGTGGCTCCCATGCTAGGGAGCTCATCCCCATGGAGGTGACCCATGCCCTCTCTCCTTACAGCCCAGACCTCCTGCTGGAGTTAAGGACCCAGAGAATGTCTACGCAATAATTTTTTCCACTATTCACAATAAGATCCTTGGGGCTAAGGAAAGAGTTATTTCTGTGTCTTAATTTTCACAACTAAAGAAGTCAGACTGTAGAGATCAATGTTAGGAAACTTGTGAAGAGATTAGGAGCCTCTGAGACCCCTGGAACTTGCACACTCCCCCTTAGGAGAGCCTGTTATAAGCATTCTCAGCAAGAGTAGACTGCAGTTAGACTACTGGCCTCCAAACCCTGGCTCTACAATTTCCTGGCTGTGTTACTTTGGACAAATTGCTTCACCTCTCTGTGCAGTTAGACTACTGGCCTCCAAACCCTGGCTCTACAATTTCCTGGCTGTGTTACTTTGGACAAATTGCTTCACCTCTCTGTGCATCAGTTTTCCATGTAAAATAAAGGTAATTATATTGGCCATATACAGTTTCTGTGAGGATTCAATGAGTTAATATATGTACCAAAACACATATACTGAGTATCTACTATGTGTCAGGCACTGTTGTAGATGCTAGTGATTCATTCAGAGTAGTGCCTGCACATAACATAAGCTCCATGCATATCAGTAACTAGAAGTCCACAAATCTTTATCTAAAAATTTGTAAATTTTAATAGGGTAACTATTCTATCGATATAAAATGCCAAGAAAGTCCAGTGCAGCACTCCATGAGAAAACGGGTTAATATTGCTACAATAAAACATACTAACAGCTTCATGTCAGTTCAGGTCATGATCTGCTACCAAGTTTTTGACATTAAAATCTTTTGGTTTTCAGAATTTCTTGGATTTCCATAGAGAAGGTGTCCCTATATATTAAGAAAGAGGCAAACCCCACTGAAGTATATTTTTCATTTCTAACTTCTGGATATGCTAATGACCAAATAAATAGTCAAAACCATTTCACAGTAGAAAGTAGGAAGCCCTTTAGGCATGGAAAATCCATACTGCATAACTAATCGATCCCTAAAATTAGTCTAAGCAACCTTTGCCCCAGCGAAACACTGTGCCATAAGATTCTCAGTCAACCAAATCATTTCCACAGACAACCGGTCTCTAACAATCCTTAAGGGTTTCTTAAAGTAATTTTTGAACATAGGGTTATAATACCTAAGTTTGCCACTTTTTAAAAAATATATTTTATTGATTTTTTTACAGAGAGGAAGGGAGAGGGATAGAGAGCTAGAAACATCAATGAGAGAGAAACATCGATCAGCTGCCTCCTCCACACTCCCTCCTGGGGATGTGCCGCAACCCAGGTACATGCCCTTGACTGGAATCGAACCTGGGACCCTTCAGTCCGCAGGCCGACGCTCTATCCACTGAGCCAAACCAGTCAGGGCACCACTTTTTAATAGCACAATTTATCTTTCCCATAGGAAAAAAAAAAAACAAGCTATTAAATGAGAAATAATTGACTTAAAAGCATGCACCTTAAAAGAATACAATGTCCTCTGTAATCAGCCTCGGGGAGATAAATAGGCATTATGCCAAAGTGGCAAACTATCCTGCTTCCAAAGGAATTTTCTCCATATCGCATTTTAAGGAAATATTTGCAGCTCTTGAAGAGATACACAGTAACTCATTCAAGATGTCCTCACTGCCGGTCCGCACCGGATAAAAGACTTACACAAATCCATGGAAGCCTACTTCTGCTGCCTATTACCCCTGTTTGTTATTTATCTTCCCCAACTTTTTTGACCCCTTT
The DNA here is from genome assembly GCA_004026665.1 of Murina feae. NCBI lineage: Eukaryota > Metazoa > Chordata > Mammalia > Chiroptera > Vespertilionidae > Murina > Murina feae. Next base: position 27,437 of record PVJC01009684.1, on the reverse strand, counting down.
CCATTTATTTTATACTGAAGCATTGCTTTGTTCAAGACCTAGGGTTTACCACCCCATGGTGATCCATACACAAAGACAAGTCAGGAAGACATGAAAAGAACGGAGATGTTGCCCCCTTCTCATGATCCTCCTACTCAATAAGACTGTGGTGGGAGGTCTGACTGACATTTCCCAACAGAACTTAAAGCTACATTTCAACACCCAACCCCTCAGTTGTCATAGGAACAACACTATGAGGCTTACCTAGGTTCTAACAAACACCCACTTGTTTTGCTGGCAATTAAAGCTCCCCTTTCCAATCAAGTATATAAACACATACATATACATACCTTAAAAAATTGGGCAAAAAGGTATAACACATCCAAAATTTAAGAAGCAAGCCCAAAAAGAAAATGTTTCTATTTCTGACTATAAAAATACCAACTACAACTCGGGAGAAAATATTTTGAGGTCTGTCTCTTGACCGGATTCCTTTTAGTTTATATCTTTGCATCCCCATAAAGACAAAGACATATGCACACTATTTACAGAGTATACACAATATTAATACTTTCAGTAACACCAGTGGAGATTTCAGGACAATGCCATGTTATTTATTTTTCATATATTTTTGTAAATAACAGCACAGCAAACAGAACTGGAAAAAAAATGAAGATCTAAAAGAATTATTCTGGAAAATACTTTCCGGTATTTACTGTTTCAACCTGCTTCTATCATATATTTTTTTTCATTCACGACAATGGATTCTAAATGGATGAGTCAAATCTGCAAATTATATAGAGGCTTTTTCCCCCTATTGTGCATGGCAGTCTTTAGCTAGATTGTTAAATCATCATATTTTGCCCAAGTAATTACATGAAATAGAGCTGAAAATACTTATGAATCACTAAATACAACTAGCAGTTGGATGTAAATTACCTGTCAATATCTTAATTCTTCATCACCATTTTTCTGTCTTCAAGATTCTAAGACCTATAAATTCATGTGCTTCAAGGAAATGAGTAGACTTTTTCCACATCGTCAGCCACACCTTAATTAAGTCAAATAATTGCAATATTCACACTTGCATCATCGATCTGATTTATTGGAGGACCTGCCCCTGAAGGCCATGCTTATCTTGCTTTTTGTCTAGGTCTTTGAAAGCTGTTTGAGAATAATAATCTTTAACATTCTCAAATTACACAAATTAATATATCCCCATGGATTAATTTCCCTCTCCTCCACCCTCATCCCACTCTAGTGCCAGAGAGAACTACAGCATTGCTAGCCTGGAAATGGAAACCAAGTCAGAAATGCAGATTCAGTTTAGCTTAACATACCAAAAACAAAATGAATAGTATTATATTCTATATAACTCAAAATGCACAACTGTGATAACAGCTTTAATTCTATGAATTCACATTCATATAGGGAGATCACCAAAGTTACCTATATTATTGCTAACAGTTAAAGAACAATTCTTTTCTATCTGATTCTATAAATATATGTCACATGACTGCTTCTATTGACCATTAATAAACTGGTAAAATCAGGTAGTCACCCACCATTCTAATATTATTTTCTTATTGTATTCAACTTTTCCAGCAAAATAATTCTTAAAAAGACAAGAAAAGAAATCAGACATTCATGCCTAATATAAACTTGTTTCCTCAGAGTTCATGAACAAGAACCCACTGTATAGCACACAGGCATTCAAAGCTTTATTTTTGTATTTTTATGGATAACTTAAACACAAAGGAAGTTCAAATTCAAGGTTAGAAAACAACTTAAGAGTTTTAGAGAAAGAAAGACAGGCACACCAGTAAGAGTTGCTAATCAGGACCTTCCAAAATGTAATGGGCCATGTGGGAAAAACTACTCTTTTGCTATATTAATGTAATCAAATAGAACAACCTTAAAATTCATGATACAAATGTAAAAAATCTATTATTTTAATCTGCCTTTCATAATCAGTAAGAAATGTTTCTAATGCATTACTTAAACTTTCATTTTGTAGAGTTCTGACTAAATACTTGACATCCTTAGGTGGAGGGATGGAAAAAGGAGGGCAAGTTAACTATAAAAGCTTTCTTCCAAAAATCATAGGTACTATCCATACTAAATGGAAATCTACATCCATGGAAAGTTAATGCTACAGTGTTATGAAATAACCCATTTTGATCCCCCTAATAAAAAGGAAAAGGTAAAAAGGGGGAAAAGCCAAACTAGTTGTATTACATATATTTACCTAAACTGGCACTGCTCAGTGAATCTTTGTTAATGACCTGGCTGCTTCTCAGCCTTTATGCTATATTCTTGGGCTGCTACTTTTTCGAATTCCTCAGTCTGTTTATGGGGTCTGTGGTTCAACACAGTTGTTAGGGATCTGTGAACAATTTCACAATTTCCACAGACACCATATGATATCTATTAGGGAGAAATGCCATTTTTCAACTTACCAATTCTGGATAAAGCAGTATTTCCTGGTGACAGAATGCTGCTTCTGTTCGCTAAAACTCCCTCTTCACAGCTTGATAAATCTGATTATATAATGTCTTTGTTCCAGATCACACGAGGTGCTTTCCTACAAAAGTTTTCTAAAGGGTTATCTGCATTTCATTCCTGTGACAAAATGAATAAGAACAAGGGGTGGGGGGAGACAGGGAGTAAGTCCACACAAGTTCTTGGCAAAGATTTTTAGTTGCATTTTTCTGAGTTTAATCAGTAAGCTATATTAAAGTGACAGTTACCAGTTCAGGAAGCCAGAGTTTGATCAAGTCAGCCACAACCCGTTGGGTGTCTTCCACTGATGCACGGCCTCCAAGCAAGCAGTCACTTGGTCATCTATCACATGTGGCTGAATCACTGGACACCAGTCCCTCTCCACCCTCTGGTCCCCATTGAGTAGCAGCCCAGGCAGGAGAGTGGCCGAACTCTAGAAGTGGGACCTCTTATAGGGACCCACCAATTAGCTGCTGACCAATCACAGGCAGCAGCTAGTACCCAAGTCACGTGACAGGGCAGTCCCTCTGACTGCAGGATTTCTGAATTACTGGGGTTATACAAAGGACACTCATTCAGGAAAAGAGAGTGGGGGGGGGGAGCCATAAGCCGAAACAGAAAACGCCCAGGCTGAGACAACTCCGGCTTTTAAACAGGCAACACCCAAGCCTCACACAGACAGAGAGATAGCCACAACCAAATCAGGATGGAAATCAGAGGAATGGCTGGCACATATTAAAAAACAATCCCAAAGCAGAGACTGGGTTTACAAAGCCACTTCAGCTATAAGTCTACTCCTCCTTACCCTTCCTCTATAGTCTCTGTGACAATTTTACATTCTCAATTATTTTTTAAAAGCTCTGGTAAGCCTCTGCAAAGCCATTGTAAGAAAAATGTGTGAGACACATGAACCTCTTCTCTCCTCATTCTCTCAAAATTCCCCTAAAGGAGATTCAGAGTTTGCCATGAAACCGTTTCATAAATGGTTGGGTAAATCAGGGAAAATTAAACATTGTCAAGACAAATGTGTCTGGTAACCACCAAATAATATACCTCTTACACCCGTCCTTTTTTCATGTAATCATTTTAGACTGCTCACATCAAGTTCATTCTTGTTAAGGAAATGAGTTCCCCCTTATTTATTTTAACATCATTAATTTCTTAAATACTTTATGTCCTAGGAAAAATTCAATTATGAACACTCCTACCATTTCTTTGACACAAGCCCCCCACCCCAATGCCACCGCACCCCAGATGGTACTTACAGATGTTTGCCCTTAGGGTCTCTGTCAGTTCCTTCCTACCCCCAGCAAAATATGGGCTCCGATTCATCCTTTACACCTTAAGGCCCTATTTTGATTGTGCAAAGCTGCAACAGCTCCTTCCCTGAGACAAGCCCAGAACACTGTGCTGCTTGCCATTCCCAATTTATGGAAGGAAGTGCATGTCAAACAAACCAGGTGATGACTCAGACTGCCTCCCCCAGACACATTTTCCCTAGAAGGGGAGGGTAGTGTAAGTGCGGGCCATTTGGATGTGACTCAGTTTTATTAGACTGATGATTGTAGTTTATCTGACAAGCTCACATTTTTCTTTTATAACTGGTACATTTTAGGATCAGAACGCACTTTCTAAATGGTTTCAAAGAACTGGATCATGGAAATGAGGAAGTTAAAGTGATTACTTTTAAGGTATAGCACGTTCTTGATTCTATTCCCAAATACTTAAAGCTTCAGAATTATTTTGTTGAAAACGTTACACTGAGGCAACCAAACATTTGAGTTTACATGACAGCAGTGACAGATTGTATATGTATAGGTCTACTGGAGACTTTTACCATGCGGGCCTCTTTCCGTCCTGAGGACCCCAGTTTAAGTGTAAGTCTGGTGCTCGTGTGGCAGGTTCTTCAGGAAGTGGTGGGGAACATGACAGCCACGTTGCAGCTTTCACTTTTGCATTTACTGCAGTGCACATTCTAAATGGAGCTACTCACACGCTAGCACACATGAAATACAACCACATCTCTCTCTCTCTCTCTCTCTCTCTCTCTCTCTCTCTCTCTCTCACACACACACACACATCTGTACAGTCCTTTAATTCCAACTTGCCTAAAAGCAGCAAAATAAAAACTTGAGAATCAGCATAATGTCATCTGTGAAGGTTCAAATGAAATAAGTTGACATGCCTAAAAGTCCTCTCTTCAGTAAAAAGTTTACTACCAAGATGGGGGTGGCATTACATGGAATAAATGCTTCCCAGGTATTACACAGACAGGAAGGATGCAGTAATAAGAAGTACACATCCCCACATCAGAAATCTGGACAGCTCGATTGAGTAGTTTAACTGCAGTTATCTCTCTTCAGCATACTTCCTTTAACCTTGAGCAAAGTCAGCAACTGCTTGAATGATACCTTAATGTGTAATTAATTTTGTTATAATACAGAAAGTGTGTTCTATAACATATAAAAATGCTCAAATATCTAATTTTCAAATTGGTAGAAGAGGGCAGAGAAAAGGTATATACCCCGAGACAGTGAAAAACAGCTAAATCGAAGTTGACTCTTCATTTTACCAAGACTCCCTTTAGGGTTTTACTGGAATGCACCCCCACATAAAGATTCCTCCCAGTTACCACTCCTATCCCCAGGCAATCTCCAAATGATCCAACTGTGTCAAGTTCTCATAAACCAGAACTACAGGTAACGATGCAGACAGACAGCCTGGGTTCCAATACTGGCTCTGACTCAGGGAGGGACTTGGGAAAGTCATTTTATTTCATCAAGGCTTTTGTTTAATCTGAAGAATGGGAATGAGAAAATACAAGGAAGGAACAGAAATCACTGCCTCAAGAAAACAGACTATCCTAATGAGAAATTATAATAAAATCTTAATTTATTCAGATTCATCAAAAAAACAAATGTCTGCCACCACCATTGGCTCCTGAGGCTGGGGAGAATCTTGTTCACTTGAGGACTGACAAAATGACTAATCATGTATGTTTTACAATGATCAGAAACATTTGGATAGCTGCTAGATTCATTGTTTCATTAAAACAAGGTATCCTACTTCGAGATCAGATGATAAGTTTTATATACAGTATATGTGAGATCCCCAATATTAGAAAATTTTCATAGAAAAGTAACTATGCAGCCATACGTACGACTCTACAGACATACACACAAATTGTGTCTAGGCTTATATAAGACAATCTGAACAGTTCTTTTATAAGACCTTGCCTCTGTTCCAGCCTTTTCATGTTATATAAGCAGCCACTTTACCCGTCTTCCTGCAGTGATTTCAGAACTAAGGAGTATACTGCCCTCAGAGAAGGTTTATTAGTTGTCTTCTTTCCCCACCCATTTTAAAGAACGAACTGACTCAGTTTTTTTTATGGCAACTGGCTGGGAGTGAATATGGGAGTGGGCAGGGTGGGAGAAAGGGAGGAGGAGGAAGAGGAGGTGGTGGGAGCCAAGAGCTGAATCATAGCCATGTGAATAATCTTAGCCTTTTTTTTCTTCCTAAGGGCATGAATCAAATTAAGCTTGTTTTGCTGTGGGTGAAGGAAGAGGAATATAATAGCATGAATCAGAGCAATTATCAAATATGCGGCACTTACTAAAAATTAATTACAATCACTGCCTTTTCTTACACGTCTGCCAAAAAATGCCAGAGAGCTTTTGTTCATCAATATAATTCTTTACAAAAATTCTTAAGTTTGAACTTGATTCTCACCCTCTTTCCTTTAAAAATTTCCTTTTACACATAAATTTCAGAAACAGGAATCATTTGGGAGCTTCTGTGAGATAATCTTTGGCCTTTGGAAATAAGTGTGAAAACAACGTGGCACATATGGGGTAGAGACCAGGTTACAAACTATCCAGCCATGAGCTCTGGAAACAAAACACTGCGTTTCTGAAAAACAATTGTTCAGAAATGAGTTTAATTTCTCAAAGACATTCCAACAGGAGTGAGGCATACAACAACAAACCTTTGGGGGAAAGTGGGCATGTCTTTCATAATAGCTTTTAGTGACAATAAAGTTGTCATAAAAAAACTCTGGAACTGCTGTATACTGACATAAGTGAATGATCATCAATTTAAGAATTTATTAGGAGTAATCCTGAGAAAGAGATGGATCAAAACATAAAATCATTATTTTGGAACTTACGTAGAGAATAAGGACATAGCTCGGTCATTTGTAGGCAGGGCACCTATCGAACCAACTTCTATAAAGGTACTTCCTTTCCTGCCATATTTTTTAACCCAATCTATTGAGTAATTTGTGGAATATAAATATTACCATGGGGGAGAAACTGGCTATCTAAAGAGAAAGGCTAGATTGACCCAATATTTCCAACCCTTGGGCAAGCCTATGCATTAGGAAGTCAAGAGGGCATATTTTGAGCTCTAGTGACACATTTATATTTTTTACAGCATCAACAAGCTAAAATGCATGGTGCTTTTCGTTATCTACCTGTGGTGTTTTTCCTTTTAAACATGGGTATGGATGTTCTGGGGATAGACAGATGCTACCAATGAACTTAGTATCCTTACAGAATATTCCACACACACGAGCTCAAGGACAACAGTGTCTTAACACACAGGTTTTCCAAAACTCGTTTCTATTTTCAGGGATGGTGTTTTACTTTTTTTTGGTGCTACAACAATCTTTATAGGGGTCTCCAGACAAATTATTTCAAGAGCACTCTGAATAAACAAAAGCTTTTAACTTCTCCATGTCTATGTGTTCCGCAATTTGGAAATTTTCATCTGTAATGACAAGCTTTTTTGGGATGGCAATTTGTATCCCAGGTTTTAACTATTTCCAATTCTGCCTATATACTGTTAATATCCTGGAGATTTTAGTCAAGATACATTTACATAACCTACAGATAGATCAATATTGAGCTCATACAAAATGAGCCCGATCTGTTTTCAGACTAAGTGACTTGGATTTCTCTACCCTGACCCCACAAGTTCCTTGCCATGCAACCTCAGCCAAGTTAATGGCATTAACTTGTATTTAACTTTCTACCTTTCAAGTCACTACACTCCCTATTTAGAATCTCTGGTTTCTTTTGTAGTAGGAATAATATTGCCAAACCCAGTTTTGTCACACCCTCACCTGTGTCTATTGAAAGAGGCTTGAGGTGTAAAGAAAATTTCAATACATATTTCAGTTCATTCTCTTTTTTAAAATGTTCTAAATAGTAATTGGGGGAGAAGATACTGAAAAATAGGTCTTATCAATTCTCAGAATTTAATTCCTCTGAATAGTCCTTGAGTGTACTCTGCATAGGATTTTTTTCTGCTCCCCAATATACCAAATATGGGGTAGGGTAGGTGACTACATTCTGATGTTTTACATGGAAAGTAATAGAATGTTCAAATGTATAATTAATTGATGCTAAGTATAATTTGATCTACTATAAACTGCAGTGGAGCTATAGTTATGTGAGGTGTCACCATGGGAGAAAGCTGAGTGATTGGGTCCTCCAATTCTCTCCACACTATTTTTGTAACTTCTCTGGTGCCTGTAATTATTTCAAGACAAAAAGTTGGAAAACAAAACCTGCAGATGTCTGAAAATTTTATCTACAAACTAATCATAATAAACAAAAGTCAAAACTAATTTCTGGATAATTAGTCCCAATAATGCTAGCTCTCTATTACTTAATGCTGGAAAAAGACATTCAGTAGAAAAATCAAGAAACTACAACCCAAGTTCCTGACAAAACCTTTCTCCTGGTTTAATGCATATGGGAAAGCAACACTTGGTATCTTAAAAACAGAAATGTAAACTAATAACTATGAATGATGAAATTAAGACTTACATATTAGTTTTATACTTCTACGACTTAGAAAAGAGACCCACTTTGTTTCATCCAACCTGAAATATTATTGATTGGAGGCACTTCATGTTTTCATGTAGCATGAGGAAAGACACAAACATTGCTATAAGCAATGCATTAAAGACAGCCCTGGATGACAGTCAAACTAGCTTCTCCTTGCTTTGTCCTAGATTTGGCAGTTTCTCCTGACCTCAGTTGCATTGTTTGGCTTGGGTCTGGAAGTCTTTCTGCACGTATCTCAGCAACAAATACCACAGCTTCAACTCTATGTATAATTTTCCCAGCTGTTGCTTTGTAAGAAAATATGGGATTTCAGTCATTTCTCTGATGATGAACATTTGTTTCACTAATAATCAGATTTGCTCCCTGCTGTTCTCACACCTTTCTTTCTGTGTACAATTACATTTTGTTTCAATGCAAATCAAATTTTATTTCAATAAATGTAATCTTATTGAGAGCATAACAAATGGCATACATCCTCAGCCATATGCAGAACCAATACAGTTCAACTAAACAGACCATGAGAACAGCTATGACCAACTATGTCAATGTATTGGTAGCAGCAACTGCTTCATGACCGCTGACTGATGAATGACCAACTGAGAAAGGCTATCCATTGTACTATGCACCCCAATCTTATAAAAGGTCAAATATGGAGGGTGGGTAGGGGGGCATCTTACAATATATGAAATAGCAAAGATGCTATAGGTCTTATTGCACCCTGAGGAAATTCTCATTTCCAATAGCTTGTTTCTGACCATCTCGTCCAGATAATTCACTCATTCATTAAAAAAAAATTATTGAGTATTACTAACATTCAGGTACCATGCTAGATTCAGGAGATGTAGCAATTAACAAGAGACAAAGACTCTTACCTCATAGAGTTTCTTAGTCCAGAGGGGAAGGCCATACAATCAAATAAATGCAAAATATGCTAGCTGATGATGAGATCTCTGACAGAATACAGAAGGCAAACAAAGTGAGGTGTGTGTGTGTGTGTGTGTGTGTGTGTGTGTGTGTGTGTTTGGGGGGGTGGGTAGAGTGGCTGTTATTTTATTTAGATTGATCAGTGAATGAAGTCCTCTTTGATCAAGTAGGCATTTGAATCAAAGTGCTGAAGAAAGGGAGAAAGTGGATCCCATGGAGCTAGGCAACAAATGAGGAAGTAAGGCAGAGGAAAGATGGTCAGTTTCAGGGACAGTAAAGGGGACAGCAACACTCCAACAGAATGGGCAAGGGAGGAAGAAGATGACATTAGGTTGGGTAGGAATGGTATGGAGTAGTTCACACAAGACTTTCTAAGCCACTGTCTTTCAAGGGCTATATGGTCTTTATCCTGAGAGAAATAGAAGGCCACATGAAGCGTTTGATTACAGCTGAGTGGAACAATCTCAAAGGATAAATCCTGGAGGCAAGGGTAGAACAGAGCACTTAGATTAGATGACAGTGGCCCAGCCTAGGTGGCAACAGTGGAGTTAATAGATCCTGGTAAGATTATGGATATGTTTTAAAAGAAGAACAGATAGGATTTATAGGAGTCAATAGTGACTCCAGGGTTTCTGGTCAGGCAACTGCAAGAATGGATTTGCCATTTCCCAAGATGGAGCAGGCTGGGTTTGGCAGGGCTGGGAAGGTAGGCAAAGGCAAATGAAGAGTTGGTTTTTAGACATGGTAGGTTGAAGATGTCAATTAGACATCCAAGCAGAGATGAAGCAGAAATTAAGCAAGAGTTCTAAGATGAAATCATCAATGTTTAAGTGATATTTAAAGCCAGGAGATTAATTTTACTTTGGGAGGGTGGACAGATGGAAAAGTGGTAGGAGGATCAAGGTACTTGAATATGAACAGGTTGGGGTGGTGCCAGGAGGAATCAGCAAAGAAGATTGGCAAACACCAGCTTCCGGGTTGGCAGAGTACCAAGTGTGGCATCAAGAAAGCTAAGTGAAGAAAACAATTTCAAGGAAGAGGGCAAGAGCCACTGGATGCACTCTTGCCAGCAGGATGAATAAGGTAGAAACTGGGGAGTCATCACTGGATTTGAAATGGGAAGGTCCTGGCACTCTTGACAGGAGTCATTTTGGGAGGAGAGAGGGACATGAAGCCTAACTGGAGTGAAGACAATGGACCATGTGAGGAGATGTATTCAGGTCAATAAAGACAATACTTTCAAAGAGAAATGGAACAGTAGCGGAAGGGGATGTGGGTGGGAGAGATGGATGATGCTGGGGAATACATGGATAATTGCAGGAGCCCTGATTAAGAAACAGATAATGGGTGAGGTAGTAGAGGGAAACGGCCCCAGGAGCACCAGTGGAGGAATGCCAGAGGTAGGAATATGTGGAAGGTCAAATTTTACATCGCATGTCTGTCCAACATCTTCTCTTTGGACGTGGACTAGCTTATTCTCCTCTGTGAGTTTTTGTTGTTTCTGTTGTCACATTGTAAGCCATTACTAACTAAAGAAACAGATTTAAAACAAGAAAGGAAGAAACAGAAAAACTTGGTTGTGGATGTCACCCAGAGGGATCTGTGGCCATATATTGAAATATCTGGCAAACGTTAAATCACAAGCATCAAACAAAACTGTGAGTAATAAATGGCGTTTGCATTTTGTTTACACAGCTAACAACCACAATGAGCTCAAAGCGAAGTGCAACAATACAAGATAATACTTCAAAGCCACTACAGCAACTATAATATTAGTATCTTAGTCACATTGTTTGGAAACACCCAACTATGTGGCTTATGCAGATATATCACCTAGAATCCCAAGACAAACTTCAGATTGGATATCTCTAGTGACATCCATCACCCTAGTCAGAGGCACTCCCTTTGTCATATATCTCAGTTGACAAGCTGGGGGTCATCAACTGATGACATCAAGCCAAACCATTGAGCATCTTGAACCTCGGACAAATTAGTAACCTGTAAATGACATTAAAATTTATCTCAAAATTTCTCTGTGTCAGGTAGTGGCTGTGAAAAGAAGCATCAGAATTCTCATCATTAATGACCAAAATAACACAATTGGTTTACCTAAATTAGTTTACTCTGGAGAGGTGAACAGCAGAGTAAGGTTAACAGATTCCAGAGGCTTAGTGCTCAGGTCAAATATCAGCTCCACAATAAATTGTGGGTAAATTGCTGAACATCTCTCAGCCTATTGTCTGTAAAATGAAGGTAATTAGTAGTACCTATTTGATGGGTTACTAGGAGGGTAAAGTGAACTGCTATATGCAATAATATAAAATCTTAGAATTTCAAACTAACCACACCAAAAATTAGCTGGAAGTAGGATAAAGATCCTCTGGGAATTCATAAAATTGGGGACTCAACACATTACTTATTTTGAGGGTATCAACTGTGCTCCAAAACTTGAGGACAATTAATAATGTACTTTGAAAAAATAATTGTAAAAATTATTTTGCTATGAAAACAGACATATAACACATTGAAAATTCACAGTTGAGGATAAGGGAACAACATGAAATAAACTGTACGTAGGCTTGCTCTCTGAGGTTTAGTGTCCTCTTCTGAAACTTAAAGGGAACACTGGTGTAAAGCTTTGTCTGCTGAGTCACAGAGGAGATCTACAATCTACGAGGAAATGATGCTGTGAGGACTCCCCCATATTTACTAGATGAAGTTCACTGACGGCTGAAGGTTAAATAAACAGCAAGTGCGGGGGTTAATAACTTAATCAAGGCTCCCATCCACCTTGCCTTGGGTTGTGGGATCCCCCCTGAACAGTCCTTAGTTACCCAATGGGAGCTGCCAGGTTATAAGTACAGTATTTCTTAGAGAAAGAGTCAAGGATTCCCCGTGGTATTTCTGAGAGGACTGTGGTCTCCACCCTGAATGCTGTCAAAGTGTCTCTGCCTCCCCCACATCAGGTGGTTGGAGGCCCCCAGGGTCGTTCTAGCCAGGCCTGTCACCACCTGTCCCTTCTTCAGCCCCAGACTTAAAACAGACAGAGCTCCATGGGTGAGAGAAATAAAGAAACAATTATATGGATAGCTTCCATTTCAAACACTGTACACATTGTAAGAGGAGGAAGGACTATGTATGCCATCAGAAGGAGGCTCTCAGGGTATTAAAAATTAAATTTGTTATTACCTATAAATGCTGTGCTCTGACAATCAGTAAGTAAAATATTGATTTACTTGTCTAAAAAGTACTTTTACTATATGTGCAGTCTCAGGGTGGACTTTGGGACAGTAGAATATACAAGGCAGAGACCACGCCCTCCAAATTTTAAGATGCAATTGTAAAAACCAGGTACAAAGATTAGGAAAGGTAATGAATAATAAGGCAACAATGTAGGCTCTAAATTAACAATACAGGCAATATCTTAAACTTTGGAATGCTTTCTGCAAAGGAAATTTACAAGAAAGCCCAATATATAAAACAGATCAAAGCAAGTGATCTGGTAGACACTCTGTTCTCTACTGCCTGTCCTCAGCCTCAAACCCTGCCAGCACTCAGCCGCCAGAACACTCGAGAAGGTAGGAATGGGCTCAATAGGAAGGAAGACCTGCAAAGACACAGATGTGGAGGCAGAAACAATGCTGCAGGTGTGCTTAGAGGACAAAAAAAAAAGAGCACAACTGTCAGGAACAGAGGATTTGTAGAGCGAAGGATTAGAAGAAAACTGGCACCATGATTTCCCCTCTCTGGCTTTAATTCTAATCTTGAAGAACAGGCAACATGTGCTGTGCAGCTGTGGCCTGGGAGGGCTGGATGAAGCACGAAGGTGCGTAGCTCAAGAGCATTGTCCACCAATAGTGAGACACACGTTTTATCCTAACCTGGCTTCTTGTCCTGGCTCTCACCCAAGGCCCTCCATCCCACAGGGTAATCCCTACAAAAGGAGGCACATGAAGATGAATGATTTACCCAAGATGCCCTCAAGGCTAAAATCCTATATAATAAAAGGGTAATATCCAAATTGACCCTAACAGCAGAACCACTGGGAATGACTGGTCACTATGACACACACTGACCACCAGGGAGCAGATGCTCAATGCAGAAGCTGCCCTCTGGTGGTCAGTGTGCTTCCATAGGGGGAGCTCTGCTCTGCCACAAGCCTGGCTGACGGCTGCCAGTACAGCAGTGGTGGTGGGAGCCTCTCCCGCCTCCTCAGCAGCACTAAGGGATGTCTGACTGCAGCTTAAGAGTGCTCTGCTGGCAAGTGGACATCCCCGAGGGCTCCCAGGCTGCTAGAGGGATGTCTGACTGCCAACTTAGGCCCAATCCCCCCAGGGAGTGGGCCTAAGCCAGCAGGTGGACATCCCCTGAGGGGTCCCAGACTATGAGAAGGCACAGGCCAGGCTGAGGGACCGCCCCTCCCCCAACCTGAGTGCACAAATTTTTGTGCACCGGGCCTCTAGTATCAAAAAGAGTGGGAGGTCAGGGCAAGTGCTGGAACATGTGTCTCTGTTTAGCATGGCAGACATTTCTCAACATCCCCCCCCCCCGCCACACACACACACAATTCCCTGCATTTTACCTGTGGAAAGGTAGGTCCGTGAGCCAAATATCCCATTATTTCAAGAGGAAGAGAAACTGCAGCATTTATAGCACTGTGTATAGACCAGTATGCATTCCTACATCAATGATTTCACTCAAGGTTTTACCAAGAAAAAAAAAAAAAATCACATCACAAGTAAATGGTGAGTGTTAAGTGCAGTTCCATATCAGGCTGGTAGGTGTCACTATATCTATCTCCTTCCGAGGAACAGACGTCCTGGGCTCCCAGTCTCTGCCCCTCAGACCCATGATCCATGCAAGAGAACTGGAAGCGATGTGTTTGTACAACCTCTGTGGAGCTCTCATATCAAAACAGATTTCTGGGTTTCTGAGATGCATCTCAACTCTCTGCTCTCAGTAGCTCTGGTTGGACTTTATAAAAAGTCAAGTGTGAGGTTTGAGGGATCAGTGAGCTCCAAGGTGGACAGGGTGAAAAGTTCTACCTAAGGAGTACTCTGTACATGCAAACGAAACAACAACCCTACATAGTAATAAGGACAATAGCTCCAAAAATCGACCACTGAAGTGAGATACTGAATCAGAGTGTCGGGGCAAAGACAAAAATGTCCCAGAAATGTGCAGCTGCTTGAATTGCCAGGGCTAAAGACATCTTTTTCATCATCTTGCTAAGAGCCTGCAAGACTTTGGGAGATGGTGCCATACACAGCCTATGAAGACATACAATTCATGGCCAAATTTTAGAGAAAAGGAAAAATGGGGCTGAAGTAGAGCAGAAGACAGGTTTCACTGGAAAGGCCCATTTACGGGCGGGTTTACGGTTGGTCAAGACTCAGCATTCACAGCTAAGGAATTTCTACCTGCACCCACCCTTAAACACATTGACTCCCTTCATCTTCCACTCGCCTCAGACAAGTTCTGATCCCATTCTATGCTGATATTTGCACTTGGCCTCTGGTTATGTTCAGATCGACCCCCTCGTCCCTTTAAGAATGCCGAAAGGTAGTCCTAGAACAAAGCTTAATTTGATCTATTTCTGCTTGAATAATTGACATATTTGCATTATGGAAATTCTTAAAAGCATTACAAAAGTAGGCAGAAGCCTTTAACTGGCTTCAAAGATTATTTTTGCCAATATTGTTTTACCTATCTACTCTGTTGTTGTTTTTTCTTCCTCATTTGAAAAGTTAATAAAATCGGTATTAGAAGGCAGCTGCCTCATTCAAAGCCACTCTGTTAGAGCAGATAAGATTATAATTTAGACCAAGTTTACAAAATTGGAGAAGGTTCTTCTGAGACAATAAAACTGAGGGGAAACAAAATAAAGACAGGCCCTGAGTGAAAGTTACTTACCAGCTTTTTCAGTAAATCCTCTCACCACAAGAAATCAAAAAGAACATTAGGAAGATAGGTGAACAATATAACACATAGTAAATCTTTTCAGGCCAAAAGATATATTTTTAAAATATTATTTCTAATGGTTAGAGTGTTATGTTTTTTTTTTCTGTGGAATATAAATTGCTAGCAAATGAAAAATTAATATTCAGTGAACAACAGTAACAAAAATCTGCATGTCCATGCTCAGTAATCTAAAAGTTAATACGGGGGAACGCTTAATTTTTTTAAACTGAAATTCAATGACTATAATTGAGAAGAGAGTTCAATTTATGTTCGCTTACATCCACCCATATATCTTTTTTTGGTGGAGATAGTGGTGGTATCTTTTTAAATATAGTTTTAAGAGAGCAAAGACCATTTCTTTTTGAGGTAACTAAAGCACACTTCCTAATTAAAATAGAGAAAGAGACATCTGGTCTTTTTCCAGGACTACGATCAAATGTTTTATTTTATAAAATCAGCAACCCAGATTATTATATTTGTTGTTCCTCCATCTGTCCTTTCAGTTCTGGCTAAATCTCATCCCCCTTCTCTCTCCACAGCCTCCCTAAGTGCCTAAAGAACTCACACCTGCTAAGTGCTCAAAAATATTTTAATTTTATTTTTCAATTCATAAATATTTCCTATACACAGAATGAACCTCTGTTGGTTTATTTGACACTCCCTCCATTCTTCACAAACCTCGCCTTTCTCAGCTTTCCAGCTCTGTACCTGTGCACCAGCTCCATTCCATCCCTTTATTGATTTTAATGTTCTGACATTGAAAATGGTGACTAAGTGCTCTAAAATGTCCTAAGAATGATGTATTGTGCCAAATACTATGGGTATATTATCTTTTATAAATCTACGACCACTTGGAACACTTTGGAACACTGCAGAAGGGAACCTATTTGAATGGTAGGTAGGAGCATAGAACCTCTACATTGCTGAAGTCTTGCAACTGAATTTCTGAGTCTCCAAGCACAAGCTAAACATTTAAAGATAGAACTTAAGTGTTTTATTAATAAGAACCACATATTAATGCCACTTGATGTTACCAAAACCTTATCCTTACAGTGCATTATATTCTGACTTTGGAACCCTATGATTTCCATGTTTAATAGCAATCTAAACAATATTCATACACTATAGCACCCCCACTGTTTGATGGATCTAAACCTCATGGACAATGTAATAGCAGCCCCTAAATTCATTGGGCAAAGGAATGCTTCACACAGAATAGTCACTAGCTAATTATTACCTCCATGATGGAGAGATCAAGTAGAAGTAGAAGAAGCCATAATTACTCTGTGAGAAATTCCGACCTAGAAAAAATAGTGTATCCTGAAAGTGGATACCTAAAATAATGGACCTGGGAAAACACAAATAAATCATTTTTGTTAGTAAGTTATAGTTTCTACTCTTTAAGGTGTCTAGAAATAATATTTAGCTATAGCTATTTGCTATAATGGATGAATCAAGCTAAAGTTTCTTCCATACATCTCAGTGAGGCAGAGAGGACATTGGTTTTAATTTCTTTTGTGTTTAAGTTATGGTTGCTCAACGTCAGCACTTTTGATATTGAGGTCAGATCATTAATTGTTGTTGGGGGGCTGTCCTGTTCATTGCAGGGTATTTAGCAGACAATAGCATCTCCAATATCCAGTGGTGGCAACCAAAAGAAAAAAAAGGGGGGGAGGGATTCAGACATTGCCAAATGTCCCCTAGGGGGCAAAATCATCCTCAGTTCAGAACCACTGTTTTAAGTTCTCAAACACACCCATCTTTGTGTATCCTATTTTTCTTATCATCCACCACCCAACAAAAGTCAAACTCAATATAACCTATGCATTTTTTCTAATTTGTACATTTTCTTCAGTGAACAGTTTTAAAAATTTAAAGAAACTATAAGTGGAATTGGTGAATTGCCTCTGGGATGATACATAAAAAAGCACTAAAAAATGTTGGTTCCTACTCTCCCTTTTTGTTAAGGAATTTATAACTTTTCAGGCCGATACATGTCATTTCAGATACCTTATTTTAAAGGGAAGCTCACATACTTTGAATATGACATTGCATTCAAAATAATACAACTAAAACTTGTGCTTTCTTTTATCTTTTCTCTCCATAAGAGTAATGCAAGTATTAAAACTTTTAGGAAGAACACTGGAATTAAATAAATACTTAACTTACATCTTTAAGGAAATGCTTTTTAGACTTCAATGAATTCTTGCCAGGAGGTATGGTCTTAAAAACACAGCACCTTCAACAATTATATCTAATAGTAACAGCCCACAGTACTTAGGGCATCCCACCCAAGTTTCTGTAACAATACTTGATTACATATAATTTGAATTCCAACTACTGAGTCTAAAGAAAATCCCTTTCCTCATTCCTTAAAGTATTTTTAGTAATTTTTGGGGGGATGGAAAAATTACTAAAATTTTCAATTACAGTTGACATTCAATATTATTTTATACTAGTGACCCAGTGCATGGATTCGTGCACATTGGAAGGAAATTAATTAGAAGGTGGCTGGTGTGACAGGACTGGGCGAGATAGGCCTGGCACACCCTGGAGCCAACCTCCCTGCCCAGCGTCTGGGGAGTGAGTGGGATCCCTCCAGCATGTGTGGTCCCCCAGCCTGACCTGTGGGGATCTGCCCAGGGCTCCTGGAGCGGGAGAGGGCACTCTGCAAAGTTGTTGTCATACAGGGTGTAGAATGCAAACACAAGTGTGCAGTAAACCAGATTCGGGGACCACAGTGCCCCAGCAACATAACCCACTGCTGAAGGGGGAATCATGCGGCCCCTTGAGGAATTGGGCTCCCTCCTCTCTGATTCTGGGGTGTGTCACCACCACTGCCAAGTCACTGCAGCTCAGCAGCTCCTGTGTTGAGCATCTGCCCCCTGGTGGTTGGTGCACATCATAGCTATCAGTTGGGTGGATGGACACTTAGCATAATATATATATATATATATATATATATATATATATATATATATATGGCTATAGATTAGTTCCAGGTGTACAGCATGTGGTCAGACAATTGTATAATTTACAAAGTGATCCCCAATAATTCAAGTTTTACTTTATACTTTTAGTAATATTTTCTCAATTAAGAAATTAAAATTTGACATGAGACTTCAAATCCTAATGGACTAAGGATAAGAGTTGACATCAGTTTTCTGAGACTCCTTAACTTTTTACAATTAGGAAATACTAGACATCGTTCAAGTAGAGGCAGGGTTTAAGCATGCCAAGTAGTTGAGAAATCATCAGCAACATATTAATCACAGCTGAAACCTGACAACATACTCTCCCATGTTCCTTAGGTACAATACATTCCAGCAATTAAAAATATATTTCATTTCCTCTGAGTGCACATTTAATCTGTCAAACTGGATGACAACACCATAAAGCTGCTGAAATTCTGAAACCCAATCTGTTAAACATCCTCAACAGCACTTCTCTGAAGAAGAGTTAAGAGAAGTGTATGTATCCTTTTCAGCTGTGGAAAGGTATTAATATTACACAAGGATTTCAAAATAACACTCTAAACTGCTTAATATGAGTAGCATTTAAAATTCTTGACCTAATTTTAAACTTCCATTTTGTGGGTAAATGGTACTCAATTTTCCTTGTGCTCCTAGGAATGGTAAAGGGTTTAAGATCCCTCTAGCAAACATAGGCATAAACTCTTAAAAACCGTGGATTGTATCTTTAAAAGGTGTCAAAGGAAAAGCAGATGAAATGCTGTAATATCCACCCACTGTCACTTAAGACATACAGCCCACGCACTCCGAACGCCAGCCAGCATCCTGCATCCACCCTTTCTTTCAAGCCCACTGCATTAGACCATCGAAACTCAGGATGTGTGGCCACAGCAGCCCCTGCTCTGGCTCCGGCTGGCCCACCACGTGGTGTGGCCATGACCTTAGTCACACTTCCCCCTGACATCCTGTGAGTGGGCTCAGGCTGGAGCCAGACCTTCCCACTGAGCGGCTGTTCTGCTCCTGGAAATGACAAACCCCAACTCCCTAAAACATTCCATTCTCCTCTAACATCAACAGAGCTTCCTGCTCCCCACCCCTCCTGAACAACAGGTCTTTGAATACCATTCACCACCCTGGTCACACCTTTAACCATTTAGCTAATAAGGAAGATATTTACCATTTTAATTCAGATTTTCATAGAAGCTTGTTCTCTGGTTTTAACTAAATTATTTCAACTATTAGCACAATAATTACCTCTCCAGGAATTATAAAACATACAACACTTAGAATCTAAAATAGGGCACTGGCAGATTTGTATAACAAAGCTCTCTTAAAGTACTTCTTCACATAGTAGATAGGGTGCTCTTTGAATTTAGACTTACGTAAGCATTATCTTCATGGTCCTTTTTTAGTTGAATTAAAAAGATTTCAGAAATCTTTGACTTGTATATATAACTCTTTGGGGAAACTATGAGTTTAATAGGTTAATGATAAAAAAAAAATACTTCCCGTTTAGTTTTAGTTGTAGAATCAAGTGACAAGCAATTTTTGTTTCATCAGATGATGGATATAACTCTATTGATTGTCACTGTTAACCTCACTTTCCTCCTAAAATGTGCATGCAGGTCCTAAGGATGGTTTTTCAAGGGAAGACAGAAAGTTGAGTAGACTAACACTGAGAGAAGGGTTAATTTATTCATTGTTTAGACTCATAGTATTGTACATATTCAAAAACAGACACAGAAGTTAGAGTTCTGTCTAAGATAGTGTGAGCACTCTGCATGCATCCTGTCTTTCTCAGTGAACCAAACTATAAAACTTGGAGAGACCACCTGATCATCAAACTGAAGATTCTAAAAAAAGTAAATAAAAGTAGGCAAATTAGGAAAGACTAGAATTGAAGTAACACCAAACTGGAAATGAGTTTATCATTACTCTTCCTCCAATATGCCAAGACTGAACTCACGTTGTAAACAGGCACTGGAGAGAGCGCGGAGGGGTGGGGGGGGAGACATGCCCTGTAGCTCTGGCTCAGGGAGCAGGAAAGTCAACTCCTAATGCTTGGAAAGTTGGGGAAATCCCCACTTTCCCCCATTCTTTTTATTTTCTCAGGCAACAGCTCACCAAGTGGTGATGGCAGCCTGCAGGACCCAAACTTTGAGGGAGGAGAACTTTTCTCTGGGTTCAGTGGAGCTGTGGTTCCAAGAGGTTGGGGTCAAACCCCACCATTTTTAGTGTCTGTCCTCCAGTTTCTTGGCCCCAGGGACATGGGCAGAACAGAGTAATGAAAACCCAAGCTTTCTGGCTAAATGACCAAAATATAAAAGCCCCACATAATTGGAAAGTATTAGAAATTATGGATAAGAGGAAGCTTGGGAGAGAGACTCCCATAAAATGCTTCTGGACCCCCAGGCTCACTCACAAGCTATGCATGTGTGGATCTCCTATGTCCCAGACTGGTCCCTGGGGGATGCACAAACCAGACCCATGCAAATAGCACTGCCAAGGTTTGGCAAACTGAATTGACTCTGGGACTACAGCTCACAGAAGGTAGATTAGAGCTTGCTCGCTGAACCTAACCAAGTCGACAGCTTGCTAAAACAAATACCAACATCCTTTATGGGATTTAAACAAGATCCAACATCTCATAATATTCAAGATGTCCTGGATAAAATCCAAAATTACTCAGCCTGAGAAAAAATAATGAACAGATACCAATGCTGAAATGACACAGATGTTTGAACTATCTGACAATGACCTTAAAGCAGCTATTGCAATGCTTCAGCAACCAATCATGAGTAATCTTGAAACCCATGGAATAATAGAAGGTCTGGGCAAAGATATAAAAGCTATGAAGTAGACTGTTGGAAAATTTAAAACTGAAAAATAAAAGACCTGAAATAAGAACTCACTGGAAGGGCTCAATGCAGCATGGAGATAACAGTTAGTGAACCTGTAGATAAATCTTTATAAAAATTAGCTAGTCTGAACAAGAAAAGATATTTTAAAAACAAAACAACAGAGCCCCAGGAATTTAGAGTACAGTAATAAAAGGTCTGCCATTTGTGTCATGGAAGTCCCAGAAAGACAGGAGAAAGAGTACATAATTTAACAAAATAATAGCTGAAAACTTCGGATACATAAATCTGTCAATTCAAAAAACAGAGTGGACCACATCTAGAATAATCTCAAAGAAAAATGTGCTAAAAATAAGAGACAAAGAAAACAATCTTGAAAGAACGGAGAGAAAAATGGCATATTATCTATAAGACTATGAATTTCTCACTAAATATGACAGGGGAGAGAAAGAAGTGGCACATCATTTTTTAAAGCACTTATGGAAAAGAAATGTCAACACAGAATTCTATATCCAGTGAATATATCATTTCAGATGAAAGTGAAATTCAGGGATGCTCATATGAAAGAAAACTAAGGTCATTCATTAGCAGCTGACTTTGTCTATGTTTATAGCTAAAGAGGGCTCTTTAGTCAAAAGGGAAATGATGCCCCAAAGAAAAGGAAGAATGAAGAAAGAGCAAAGGAAATGGTAGCTATCTGGGCAAATATAAAACACTATACTCCTCTTGAGTTCTTTCTTGAAAGCAAAAATTCTAGCATTTTCTATGGGGTTTTCAATATATGCAAATATAACAGATAAAAGTAAAAAAAGAAGGGAGGACAAAAATACCTATATGGTGGTAAGGTTTCTACAGTCCACTTAAAGTGGTAAAATGTTGATTCTAAATTGTCAGTGAAGTATGTATATTGCAATCCCCAGAGCAAGCACTAAGAAAGAAAAAAAGATACAAAGAAATATACAAGAGACCAATCAAAATAAAATGCTAGGAGATACTCAAATAGCTCAAAAGAAGGCTGAATACAGGAAACAGAGGAATGAAAATAGAATACACAGAAAACAATAAAAAATGATAGGCACAAATCTCATCATAAGTAATAAATAATTATATTAAACTCAAATTTCTAAACATGTAAATTAGAAGACAGAGACCATGAAAATGGATAAAAATATGAAACAACTACATGCTAACAAAAACTCACTTGAAATATGTCAGTAGCTAGGTTAAAGTGAAATAATTGATCAGGTTTACGTGTAAGCTGGCCAGAGAAGGCCACAGGGTCTCCACTCTACTCCCACCAAAGCAACTACCCTCTGAACTATTTTCTGGGGTTCCTCCATTTTACACGCAGCAAATATTGAGGCATAGGTTAAGTGCTGCCATGACTTCTGCCCACACGTAATGAGCAGTCTTTTAAATTCTTTTATTATTTTGAAGAGAATTCAGCTGCTACAGAAAAAAATTGGAAAATACTGCCCTCAGATGTCCTAAGGGAGGTGACTCGGGTTCTGGCGTGGACTCTTCGGAAAGGCAATCGGCCAGCCATTCCCAGCCTAAGGGCACTTCAATGGAGTCAGCCTGCATTTGGAAATAAAGTTGTGGCATTCAACTCACTGGCTACAATTCTTCCTCCATTTAGTCAGACACACGGAGACTCATAAAGCTGAAAGCGACCTAATGAATCTCCCTGCCCGTGCCCTCATTGCACAGATGAGGAGACTGTGGTCTAAATGTGGGAAGTGCCTTGCCCAAGGGCGTATACCTTGCTGAGGCAAAAATGGAATCGGAGTCCAATTTCCTGGGCCCCAGAACAGTGTTCTCTCTACATTACACATAAAACAAGTATTGATTGGACAGCTACTGTATATGTGAGGCAACGTGATGACAGTTACTGTCGTCGTGTCATTTGAACTTCAGTGGAAAATATAGACATTAAATAACTACAATGGAAATGAGTGTTAAGTTAC
This sequence comes from Murina feae, assembly GCA_004026665.1. Lineage (NCBI taxonomy): Eukaryota > Metazoa > Chordata > Mammalia > Chiroptera > Vespertilionidae > Murina > Murina feae. Next base: position 4,419 of record PVJC01009684.1, on the reverse strand, counting down.
TAAAGATAAATGAGAAATGTTAACGCATTGCCTTAAAAAAATCTTCAAGATACAATCCACCACCAGGAGCACCACATTCATAGCGATTCCAATGGGAAAGTTTCACCTTGGAAAGTTGATGCGTTATCATATGTGATCGTTCAGTGATTAAGTGAAATTTCATGGTAAGTGTGCAACCTAGACAGTGCTTTTGTCTTACATCTGAAGCACAATCTTACATAGGTACATGAAGGAAAATGTCACATTAGGATACTGAGAAGCTAGAAAAATGATGAGCACTTAAAGTCATGATTCTAGCCATGGGCACTTCGCTTTGTTGGACCAGGATACAAGAACCATTGTGAATCCAGCCAAGTATGACCCACATACTGCAAGGGGAGGTAGCCCTGGAGCCACCCAGGCCTGAAACAGACTCCAGCAACCAAAATGCCATACTTCACACAGCAGGGACTCTCTGCTAAGTAAACCAGGTAGTTCTGAAGGCCAGGGATTGAATGCATCTAGGATTCTATGTTTCAAAAGGACATGATGGAACTTGAACAGATAAAACTTCTCATTTCATCTCAGAATCTGACAAGTATAACACTTTCAATGGGAAAAATTCTGGGAAAATTGACAAGTGACTCTTTTGGGAGATGTTTCCCCCACAACTGGCAACTCTCATGGTGGAAGCACTTAAAAGTGTCTCTGATGTCCCCCTGCACTTTCAAGGGATAAACGCAATCATGAAATCTGAGACTTGGGGTGAAAATGGTCATTATGTTGCAGATGGCAAATTACTACATTGGAGAGTTTAATAAACCATACTCAAGCTTGTAGCCCAGGAACTGATCATTCTATTATAAAAGGAAGTCAGGCTCTTCACTATATCAACAACAAAAAATACAGAGTGAAGTGAGGGAAATTGGATAACAGAAGGTAAAGAAATTAGCCAAAGAACATATATGCATAACGCATGGACACAGACAAGTGTGATGATGACCAGAGGGGAGGAGGTGGGGGCTGGGTGGCAGTGGTAAAGGGGGGGAATGGGGGATGTCTATAATAGTGTTGACAATAAAAAGTTTAATCAAATGCAAAAAAATAGTATACAATTCTGTATGAAGCATAGAGCCTTTTGGAAGAAAAAAAGTAAAGTCATTTAGAAGGAGGCTGAGATAACTAATAGAAGAGATGTTCTAGAAGCTTCTAAACTACATTGCAAAGTGAGTTAACTGAACAAATAGTTTGCAACCGAAAAAGAGAAGTAACTGTCACAGGTTGTCACCACAGTGCTTAGGATTCAGGCCACACAAGTACCAAACTGGTGTCTGACCACCCGCCAGGGCTCCCTGCTTATCATTTCAAAAACTAAAAAGAGTTTTTAAATGTTTGAGGTATTCAGCTTAAAACTGACATTTATACCAGCCAACCCTTATGGGACAGAAGTAATTTATCATCATCACAACAGGCTCTAACAAAGCAGCTACCACAAAGGCTTACGGAAATCTCCCTTCTTAAAATTTATTAATAATAGAATGGTTTAGTTCACACTTTCCCAGACCCTAAGTAACCTCAGAAGTACCCTGTTAGTTCAGTAATTCTGTGAGTCAATGGGAAGATGACATGATTAATCTTGGGTTCTCTGTTTTAATGTCTTCATAGTGAAGAAGGGACAAAATGAAATATGCAGATACACAGATAAAGCTTCCAATTCTATCTCAGGACTTGATAAAAATAATACTTGTTTTTATATATTATCACTGCTGCATCCAGAGCGCACAGTACAGAGTCTGGCAGACAGTGGGTCCTCAAAAAATGTTTTTATGAATAAATACATAATCTCACTATTAAGACAAAAATTCTTCAAATCTAAAAATACATGCCCTGAAAATCAGTATGTTGTTATTTATATTGATATGCAAGTAAGAAAGGAAATCTCAAACATCCACTTTTAAAATGTTTCTCTTGGTATGGTTTGATGAAATCAGACAAGTGAGATTAATGCATACCCTTTATTGTCTACTGGCTATGTGATCTTGGGCAAATGACTTGATTGCCTGTCTTAAGTATCTATACCCTCATATCTAAAACAAGGTGAATAACCTGTTTCCCAGTGTGGTGTAAGGATTAAATGAAGACCCATGAGAGAATATGAGGAAACCTCTTATATTCTCCTTAGACCTCAAACATGGATTCTGAATAGAGGTTTATGTCATCCATGTCACTTTCTAAGTTTCTTCCCCAAGAAACCAGTCTCTACTCATTACAGGGACAATTCTCTACTTTGGCTGCAGATTGGAACCCTAGGAGAGCTTTCCAGAAAGAAGACCTGTTCACTGTGACTCTCCATTGGTGGGTGGACAGACAGAGCTGTCTGGTAGTTGCTGGACCCTGTGTCCTCCAGGAGCCCAGGTACTTGGGGACAGCGATGCACCAAAAAGGAAGCCTCAGAACACAGGGAGCATGATGTGATGTTTCAGAGGTGAGTGAAAGGCAGGCAGAGCACACAGTATACAGCGAAGAACTGCCAGCGCCAATATAAGGTTGTCCACGTCCCGCAGCATTTTAAAAAAGTCCCGAAAACTCTTTGTAATATTTTAAGTAATAATAAAAAGAAAAGAAAAGAAAAGAAAAGAAAAGAAAAGAAAAGAAAAGAAAAGAAAAGAAAAGGAAAAAGAAAAAGAGCCCCCCTGGTCAATGGTGTACCGCTTTAAATTAGGAGCACATGACCTCTTCCTCAGAGAAGCATCCTTAATTTAACCAGTAAATGAAAGACCATTTGGAAGTAACTTTTATAAGCTGTGGTATGACAAAAACTTCAAGTGAATATATACCTAAGCTTTCCAAAAAAACCCAGATCTGAAATTGGCTGGATAATTTGATTTAAACCCTAACATATGGATAGATCTAAATGCTATTGAAAGCCTCCATTTTAAAAGCAACACATGTATTTTTTTCTATGTAAGTTTAACTTTTTTAAAAAAAAGTCCTAAGTGATGTAATCTGTAGGTCAATCAATACTCACCAAGCTGAGCAAAAGCATTTCTCTTCAGCAGGGCACCGACTAAGTAGAAAGTGGTCTCATCTTTTCCTCTTGAATAAACCATATGCTACTTTACTTCTTCAAGGATGTTGCAACCCTTCAGGACTCAGTTTCTCCATCTGTTAAAAAAAACAAGGAAGGGATGGATTCACTTCTGAAAACAGAAATCATTGTTACTTCCCTCCAGGCCAGGTGTATTAACAAATATGCGTTCTCTCTTTTTTTTTAAAAAATTATATTTTATTAATCTTTTTTTACAGAGAGAAAGGGATAGGGATAGAGAGTTAGAAATATTGATGAGAGAGAAACATTGATCAGCTGCCTCCTGCACACCCCCCACTGAGGATGTGCCCACAACCAAGGTCCATGCCCTTGACCGGAATCGAACCTGGGACCCTTCAGTCCACAGGCCGACGCTCTATCCACTGAGCCAAACCAGTTAGGGCTGCATTCTCTTTTTATATGTGTTACCTAAAAAAGGTTTAAAAATAACACAATGACTTAATGCAGACTTAAAGGAAAATTACCTAGATACCTTCCCCCCCCCCAAAAAAACACAGTACCAATCACATTTCACCCTCCTTTTCTTTTAATCACATTCCTGAAACTCCATCTCCCAGATGCCACAAACCATTCTCATTAGCCAAGGGCTGTCTTAAGATTGAATAAATCTGCTTACAGGCTTGGAACTCTCTTCCTAAGTATGTGGTTGGTATAATCACATAAGATGATCACAGTATTGAGCCAATAGCTTACCCAGGCCCCAGCGTGCACCCTAAAACACCCTTGCTTAGCCCATAGCTAGGAGTGGAAGATGTCCAGAAGGCTGGGTCATTTCATATAATATCACCATGCTGGAGTTGATTTGGGAAAGATGGGTGTGGAGCAGCAGTAAAGGAAAAATTCCAGGGCTTTCTGCTGCTCTCAGGTACACTGTGCTCATTATATGCAGGGGATAAACCTGCACAGTGTAAAAGGCAATATTCTAGGTAATGAAGCCACAAACCAATAAAAATAAGCATCAGATTCTGTCTCCCCCATTTCTTATTCTCATTTTCATATACAGCATCTTCTGAATTTAACCAGTGACCATCACACCATTACATTAATTGGGGCAATCCAATGCTGCTGTTTAAGGACCAAAAGTCACTTTTATTTTAAAAAATAACTTGTAATAGAAATATTTGTTTCAATATATAAAGGAGCAAAAAGTTAGTCTTGAACTCTTGGAATAGAAGGTCAAACTATTACTTTAAAAAAACTAGATAAATATATATGGTGTTTAAATGTGACAAATAATTTGAGAGCATTTGAAAGCATTTAAGGTATCAACTTATAAAGTCTAAAAAATTTGATACAATTTTAGAAGATTTGTCTTTTGTTTCAAAATTTTG
>PVJC01009683.1:0-45345 GCA_004026665.1 Murina feae | reverse complement strand
CTCCTCCTCCTCTTCCTCCTTTTCCTCCTCCTCCTCCTCTTTTCCTTCTTCTAATTTGAGGGTTAGTTTGGAGTAGACTTTACTCTAGGGCTTAGTTTAACCCCAGAGCTAAAACATAATGCCTCTTCCATCACCATTTAATGGTCGAGGTATTCATCAAGTTGTCCCTGTTCCAGCAGATAAAATCATTAAATGATTCACCACCTTATGTGAGTTTGGGCAGTGGTTCAATTTGAGCTTCCTGGCAATTGTCCTTTTTCTTGTGGTAACTTCTTTTTAAGCTTCATAGTTTTATTCTGTGCCTGGATGGATTGGTAGTCTGACAGTCAACCAAAGCCTTGAGAAGATGCTCCTCAGGGAACTAAGCTCTTTTTCTCTTTAACTTTCTTTAGATTTCTGGTGGTAGGCCCCATACTCTTTAGCCACTTAGGACTCCTAAGTACTAATCACTGCTCCTTAATTTACTAAAACTGTTGAATTCTTTTAGGGTTGACCCTGCCTGGAAATAGCTTTCAGGTAAAAAGTTTGATTGATGATTGGGATCAACTTACTTTGTTTTCCTTTTATTCGGGTTAGTAGCCTTGCACTGCTCATTCATTGTCCAATGTCTAAACACTATTGTTTTATGTATTTTGTCAAATTATGTTACTTTTTTGTTTGTGTGCTTGTTTGTTTCTTGCTAAGGGAGAGAAACTTCTGTAGCCATTGGTTTTTCAGAGGCAGCTCCTACTTCCTAGATTTAAATCCCAATTCTGTCCCTTAGCAGATAGATATAAGCTAGGACAAATTATGAAACCCCTTGCCTCTGTTTCTTCATTTGCTAAAGGGGACACATAATAATACTTACTTGACAGAATTGTTGTGATGATTGAATGGGTCAGTGTTTCCAATTTGCTTAGAAAATCTCTGGCATATTTCAAGTTCTGTGGAAGCAGTAATTGGAGCTTCAACAGTGAGCAAATGCAGATACTGTCACTGCCAACATGCGGCAAAGAGGCTATTGTGGAAAATGCTCCAGGGACACGGGCAACGGTTAGGCCAAGCAGCTCCCCATGATCAGTGATTGTTGGACCAAAGGTGTCCCTGATGATTGTTATCTGAGGTGAAGTCTCTGACACATTGATATTTGAGGTGAAATCTGATATAACAAATTACCCTGATTCCCTCATTCTTTAAAACAGGGTATTACCAACCTCTTTGTCATTTTTTTTTTTTTTTTAGTTCTGTATTAAATTTCAGTGGGTTATTCCCTGAAGTTTAAAATCTAGGTGCAGTTTACTAAAGTATAAAACATAAAGTGCTCTTGAAATGTATATTCTCCTTAACTCGTTTGGATTATATGAAAGGCAACCTATCTACATGCACATGGAATTCAGCTTTTCTTTTTTCTCTAAAAATCAACCTGAGAGCAAAATTTTGTACTTTCAATCTTAGGGACATTTGATTTACTATAGATGGCTTTTAAAATATCTAGTAAGGACAATTTAATATTTTTCTTCGTAACTGAAAGGTACTTTTACTCTCCAGTGGTTTACAACATGGCTGCTCTGTCAATCTTTATAAAATGCCATATGCACTTCCTTAGACTTTGCAAAATGTAGGTAATTGTTGGTTCTTGTTCCTGACAATGTAAAAATTGAGTTGGTGATGATGCATAGAAAATTTATTCACTGTCTCTGTTTCCTAGAAGTTTGATCAAAGAGGTAAAAGATTGGTTTAAAAAATGAATTAAAAAAATATAAGAAGGCATATTACTGTTCATTTTGAAGCTAGAAAAGAGTAAAGGAGTGGATATGATTTATGCATCTCTTTAAAAAAATTTTCGGTAACTTTTGCAATGACTAGAATTTTGCTTTTAGGTTCTAAGTAAATGTTTTTTATTTCTCCAATAAATGGAACCCAGATAATCTTTGAGCAATTCTTATGAAAGCATAGAGAGAATAAAAGCATTATCCTGCTTTCTTTTTTTAAAATATACATTTTATTGATTTCAGAGAGAAAGGGAGAAGGAGAGAGAGAGAAACATCAATGATGAGAGAGAATCATTGATTAGTTGCCTCTTGCATGCCCCACATGAGGATCAAGCCCATAACCCAGGCATGTGCCCTGACTGGGAATTGAACCTCAATCTCTTGGTTCATAGGTGAGTGCTCAACTACTGAGCCATGCTGGTCTTGCTATTCTGCTTTCTTGAAGAAGACACATTTTCTCTATAGAAAGCTGGGCTTTCCTCTGAACCAAAATCTTCACAGCCTTTTTACTGATCAGAAGGCATAATTCATTTTACACAAGAGTAGAAATAATTGTATTATTTTTATAAATAAACTAGTAAAATTCTGTCTACTTTGATTGTGTATACTTTTATATGATTGCTATATAACAAAAGGGAGTGACATGACCTTTCCTCCTTCCTCATAAATAGGCACTAAAAAGAGGTTGTTTGTTCATCTTCCCCATGCATAGTCTTATTTTTAAAATTTATACGTTTGCATCCATAAACATAGAAATCCTTCAACCTGGTTATCATTTGTATAAATATCATCCTACTACACCGACAGTATTCAACTTGGTTTTTGTTATTGCTCAACTTTGTTCTTAAAACATAAATGTGTCCAATCCATGATTTACCCATTCTCCTGTTATGTATTTTAAAACACTTTTAATTTTTATTGATACAAACAATGTTACAGTAAATGTTCTTCTGGAAATAGAGTTTCTCTAAGGAATAAATCTGGAAATGCAATCGTTGTAGGACTACTGGGCTGTAGATTATGAACACCTTTTCTTTACTAGAAATGGCCAATTGCTCTCCAAAGGTTTTCCATCAATTTATGCTCCTATAAAAAGTTTGAGACTTTTTATTTCTCCATTTTCTTGTCATTGCTTGTTATTACCAACACTTGCCTACATGATGGGTAAGAAGTAAAATAGTGTTTCGGGTTTACGCTTCTGTATATTTTCTATCTGGGAAATATTTCTTTCTATTTTTTAAGGCTGTAAATATCTTCTGAAGAATAGTCTTGCTTTAACCTTAGAATGGTACCCATTGTTTCTTTGAATAATACAATATTAACTTTTAATTTTTTACTCATAATTTGTAGCTTCTGGATGTTTTTTTGTGTTTTTTTGTTTGTTTGTTTGTTTTTGTATTTGTTTCTTCCAAGATCACAAAGATATTGGCCTGTGTTTTTATCTAACGTTTTTGTCTCATCTGGATCTTCTTTCCACCTGGAATCGGTTTGACTTTTAAGTACAATAAGAATCTGTTTTAAGAGGAGGAACTGCTGATGACGGGAAGGCAGACTGCAAGATAGTGTGTGGGTGAGAGAATGAAAGGGGAGTGTGTAGTCGCACAGGGAGTGTATATTTGTGGGTGAGGGACAGCTACACTCCCAGGGACTGTTGGGGATTGCTGAGCCGGTTCCCCGACTGGGCAGCCTCCACTGCTGCTGAAATCTCTCCCGGAGTGACCAACTCTGCCACGGAGACCTCGCCATCTCGAAGGGGAGAGTGGCTGCTATCGGAAACCTACACATCCCAGGAATCTACAACACCACCCAGGGACCAGCTGCGAACCCAGGAGCACTGGATCTCAAGCAGCATGAATACGTGGACTCAGAGGAGCTCTCCACCTTCTCACAGAAAGGTCAGATTTTATCTAGGAAAAGGTGAGGTCTGCAATCCACGCTGGAAAGAGAAATGCGCACTATGGAAGTTAGAGGTTCCAGGGAAGTCGGCGCCCCACAAAATCTGTGCCGTTGGGGCTAGCATGACCCACGAATGTGGAAGGGGATCCGCAGGGCTGCTAGCAGAAGGGAACTCTAAAAAGCAACCCATAGCTGGACTGGCCTCAAAAAGGCAACCTGAAATTTTAACAGTGTGCCAGCTGCTTAGTGCCAGAGGGTAAAAGTTGTGAGTTCGAGCATTTATTCTGGCTCTTTTTTCTCTCTTTAAATCCTTGCTTTTGATTAATAAGCCCAGTACATAGCATAGGATCACCCAATTGGTTACACTCTCAGAGACTGGGGGAAAGTTGTTTTGGTGGAACCTGGGGATCAGAGTGGGGAATAATGATCAGAAAACCAGCTCTGGGGTAGTTAATTATCCCAATCCAGTATTAAGTATGACAGGGAAAACAAAATGTAAATATTGGCTAGAGAGGACTTATAGTCCTGGAGGTCAATCCAGAAACACTGCCACCCAGGTGTGGAATCACAAATTGACTCTTGTGTAAACACAAAGGAGTTTAAAAAACAAAGAAATACTGCCTGCTTGAAATTCAAGACTGTGGTTTACAACATAGAGGAGCAGTGGAACCCTGGGAACTTCAATACTGTCCTGACTACCGGACAGAAAACAGGCATGCCAAACAGAACAGTAGAGGAAATGAATTACCTTCATTAGTGCACATTTTTATTTTTTTATCTCTTATTTAAGAAACTATTTTTTTCTTTTTTCATCACTTGAATTTATCTTTTTAATTATTATATTTTTATTTTTAATCAGTATTATTACTACTACTATTTTACCTACATCTTACCAGACACAGATCCTAGGGCAAGAGAGACTAAGGCAAAAATAAACAGATGGGATTACATCAAAATATAAAGCTTCTGCACAGCAAAAGAAACCATCACAAAACAACAAGAAAGTCCACTGCATGGGAGAACATATTTGCCATTGTTATCTCTGATAACGGTTTTATCTCCAAAATTTACAGGGAACTCATACAACGTAACAAAAGGAAGATAAACAACCCAATCAAAAAATGGGCAAAAGACCTAAATAGACACTTTTTGAAAGAGGACATTCAGAAAGCCAAGAGACACATGTAAACATGCTCAAAGTCACTAATCATCCAAGAGATACAAATAAAAATAACAATGAGGAACCACCTGACACCTGTTAGAATGGCTATCATCAACAAATCAGCAAATGACAAGTGCTGGAGAGGATGTGGAGAAGAAGGAACACTCCTTCATCGCTGGAGAGAATGCAGACTGGTGCAGCCACTGTGGAAAACAGTATGGTGTTTCCTCAAGAACTTAAAAATGGAACTATCATTTGACCCAGTAATACCTCTTCTAGGAATATATCCCAAGAAAACAGAAACACCAACCAGAAAGGATATATGCATCCCTATGTTCATAGCAGCACAATTCACCATAGCTAAGATTTGGAAATAGCCTAAGTGCCCATCAGCAGATGAATGGATTAGAAAAGAGTGGTACATCTACACAATGCAATACCGTGCTGCTGTAAAAAAGAAGGAATTCTTACCATTTGTAGCAGCATGGATGGAACTGGAGAGCATTATGCTAAGTGAAATTAACCAGGCAGTGAAAGAAAAATGCCACATGATCTCACTCATTTATGGATAATAAAGAACATTATAACCTGATTAACAAAAAGGTAGATATAGAGGCAGAGAAGCATCTAACAGACTGTCAAATTACAGCAGGAAGGCTGGGAAGTATTGGGGGAGGGCGGTAAGAGATCAACCCAAGGACTTTATGCATGCATATAAGCATAACCGAATGGACACAAGACACTGGGGGGAGGGGGGAGGACATGTGCTAGGGGGTAGGGGAAGTCAGGGGAAGGTCAATGGGGAAAAAGAGGAGACATATGTATTACTATTTGTAATACTTTAAACAATAAAAAAAAAGAATGTGTTTTTACTTAGTTTTTCTCTGCATAAACATACCAAAGTAATTTAATTACCTTCTCAATTTTCAATGTCTTCTCTACGATGTCATGTTTCTATAAAAGCTCTTTCTGTTCCCTCCGTCATTTGCTTATCCTTGTGCTAATACCTCCCTGAAATAATTAACACTGCATTTTAATGTCTTAACATTGGGAAAATAATCTATTAATTTAAAATTGACTTATTTATGCTTTATCTCCTATCCTTAGTATGACTTTAAGATCAAATAGGTGTGTGTGTGTGTGTGTGTGTGTGTGTGTGTGTGTATAAGTTTACATTACATTGTCAAGACTGACCTATTTACAATCTCAGTCCTTATGCTCTTTGGTGTGGTATAGCTGTGCCCTTATTCAGGTCTTATTTATTGTCTTCAATAGTGCTTTGGAATATTTCCACAAAGATTTTGCTCATTTGTGTTGGATTTATTCCTAAGCCTATTGTAATATTTGCTTTATGATGACTAGGATGGGTTTTTAATGTATTTTCTAATTACATTCTAGTGGTATATAGAAAAGTTACTAATTCTCATACATTGTTTTTGTATCTATCAGCACATTTTTATTATTCTTATTTAATTTAATTGTTCTGTATTCTATTATTTTGCATAGAATTATTGGATTCTTTTCTATATAGAAAATTTCATTTGATTATGTATATAGAAAATCATATCACCTGCAAAAATGTGTTATATCTCCCTTTTCAATAATTATTCTTTTCTCCCTTCATATTACTTGACTATGCAAAATTACTTTTCCTCTTTTAATAAATTATTTTACCTGGTATGGCTATATCATCATTTTCAAGATAGTATTTAGCAAATGTCTAAACAGCAACTGATACATAATAAATAATCAACCTATTTCCTTTTCTCTTTCCTTCATTCTTATTTTCCTGTTTTCTTTTAAACGGTTCTTAAGATCATGTGAGGATGTGGGTTCATGCTCTTTCTAATCCATCACCCATCAGTCATTGTTTGTCCTGGTGCTAATCCACCTAACATGCCCTAATGTGCTGGCATGTGCAATGTATGCTCAAGTATCTATCATTGTGGTAGAAGTTTCCTACTTTAGAAACACCTGTCCTTGGATTATAATGAAGCAACATGGCAACTAAATAATAAAGCCTTAGGGGAGCCAAAACAAGTAAAACCCAGAATTTTAAATAGATAAGGTTTTTTGAACATTAAAAACAAATACATTGGCCTTTCTAAGGAGAATACTTTATCTTTGGTTGCATCGAAGATAAATATTAACAACACAAGAAAGATGCAAATACACATTCTTAGTATGCAAAACATCGATTTTGTTTGGCTTACAGCTTTGATATTGGAATTCTAGTGCTCACTGACATTTAATTTTGGGTATAATATTATCCCAACTGCTGCCTGCCTTCCACTATCTAATACAAGCTATTGTCAAAAGTGACTTTGAGAAGCCTTAAGGGGCATTCATTAAATTTATAGCATTTATAGAAAAGAGAGCTTGGTGAATACAAAATAAATAGAACTTATTTTACATTTTCTTAGGCAACATAACTTTGCAGCACTTTTTGAAACTTTCCTCTTCTCCACTGCCATGTACATTTCTCCAAAAAGAACTTTTCCCCTCTCCAATTCCCACCAAAGCTAAGAATTCCTAATAATGATTCTTTTAATGTAGAATTTACTAAAACTCAGGTTTCTAATTTCAAAACAAATTCCAAAGTAAGTTTTTTTCCCTTTATTGATTAAGGTATTACATATGCGTCCTTATCTCCCCATTGCTCCCCAACTCCCCTCTCATCCCTCAGCCCCATGGTGTCTGTGCTTATACACATGCATACAAGTCCATTGGTTGATCTCTCCCCCTGACTCCCACCCTCCCCAACCTTCCTCTGAGGTATGATGGTCTGATCGATGCTTCTCTGTCTCTGGATCTGTTTTTGTTCATCAGTTTATGTTGTTCATTATATTCCACAAATGAGTGAGATCATGTGATATTTATCTTTCTCTGACTGGCTTATTTCGCTTAGCATAATGCTCCCCAGTTCCATACAACTTGACAAAAATAAACTCAAAATAGATAAAGGACTGAAACGTAAGATGGGAAACCATAAAAATATTAGAGGAATCCACAGGCAGCAAAATCTCAGATATATGCCAAAGCAATATCTTCACTGATACAGCTCCTAGGGCCATGGAAACTAAAGAGAAAATAAACAAATGGGACCACCTCAAAATAAAAAGCGTCTGCACAGCAAAAGAAACCATCAACAAAACAACAAGAAAGCCCACTGCATGGGAGAACATATTCGCAATGTTATCACCTGTAAGGGTTTAATCTCCAACATTTATAGGGAACTCACACAACTTAACAAAAGAAAGATAAACAACCCAATCAAAAAATGGGCAACAGACCTAAATAGACACTTTTCAAAAGAAGCCTAAGGAAGGCCAAGAGACATATGAAAATATGAGCAAAATAAGTTCTTTTTTAAGAATGGGGGAAGTGGGCTATTTAAAGGTAAGTGGACTCTACCAGATAGCCCATCCCATTTCTTTTTTTCTTTTAATTTCAGGGAGGACTGGAGAGGGAGAGAGAGATAGAAGCATCAGTGATGAGAGAGAATCATTGATTAGTTGCCTCCTGCATGATCAGTGATCAAGTCCGCAATCCAGGCATGTACCCTGACTGGAAATGGAACCATGGAACCAGGACCTCCTGGTTCATAAGTTGATGCTCAACCACTGAGCCACATTGTCCAGGTACCCATCCCCATTTCTTAGTCAATTTATCTATATAGATCTGTATCACTATATGTGTATTTATAATGTGGTCTGCTTTAAGTATGACAAATGTTCATTCTGAATCAGTAACCCTTGAAGTAAAATATACTAAATAAAGTGCATTTAATCATTGGGTTGAAACTACTTAAAATAAAATAAATACAAATAATCTGTCTATATAAAACCCTAATAGGCAAATAGACCCAATGGTGGATCGGTGGAACAACTGAACAACCAAACAGCCAGTTGCTATGGTGTCACTGACCACTGGGGGAGGGGCACATGCAGAACATGGTGGGCATCAGCAGCAGGCGGCAGAGTGTGGAACATGGTGGACATTGATCATGACAGGATGGTGGAGGAGGTGAGTGGTGGTGCTGACAAAGACAGGGCACCAGTCACTGTCATTGGGGTGAGCCTCTGGTGGTTACTGACAATTCTTTGCTCCTTTGCATGGCGTCCCACCCAGTGCTCACACCTGCTGTGCTGCCCCATCACTTGGTGCCATCAAGAGGTAGCTGCCAGCCCTAATAGCCCTTCAAGGCTTCTTCACCACCCCCTGCTTCTGAGGGGCAATTGGGGCTGAGAGCCACCTCTTGCACCCACTGCTGGTGACGGCCTTGCTCACACCCGCTGATGGCGCCACAGCCACCACTCACACCTGCTGTTGGTGCCCGGCGCCAGTCCCAATTGCTCAGAGCCATCAGCAGGTGCAAGTGGTGGCTGCCAGCCCTGATCACCCCTGAGGGCTTCTCCACCTCCCCCTGCTCCTGAGGGGCAATAGGTGCAGCAGCTGCCACTCGCACCAGCTGCTAGCGCCAACCCCAGTCACACTGTGCCACCAGCAGATGCAAGAGGGGCTGGTGCCCTCAGCCGGTGGAAGAGGGTCTGCTGCCAGACAGGGGACCATGGGCTGCAGCGGGAGTGGCCAGCGGGGCGTGGAGGATGGACCGAGACCCGCCCCTGTGCCCACCACAGCCTCGAGGCCCACGGTTCCTTTTAAGATGCACGAATTGTGCACTTGGCCCCTGGTATAGTTATAAAATAATAAACTTAAATATAAAATTAAAACTAAATCATGCATTGCAGAAATGTATAACGGCAGGCATAAAGACATTTAAGATTGAAATTCTTCTATTTACAAAGATGAGATACACTGTTCAAAGGTGTCCCTGGATCCCAAGCAAACATTATAACTGCAGATCTACACTAATATAAGAAGTATCTAGCTTATTGCATTGAGTTTTTGTTTTAATTTACTCATTATATTTTAGAAAACATTGTATTTCTTGAAAATGTTTTTCTTGTAAAGCTCTTCCCTGAACAAGATCAGATATATTTCCCCATATATAGTTTCCTAACTATAGTTTATTTGTTACCTTTAATTTAGTAGTTCATATAAAATTTATTTTGGTATATAGTGTAAGATTAAAGTTACACTTTTTTTTCTTACATAGTTTATCAATTGTTTCAGCACAATTTTAGAAAACAACCTACTGATTAGAAACATTTATTTAGCAAGGGTTGCCTGATCTAACTAATAAAAAGATAGGATACCATGTTAAATTTAAATTTTATATAAAGTAGATATTGTTTGGAACATGTATTTAAGTCATACTTATACCAAAATGTTGTGCTTTTTGAAAAACTGATATTTAGTTGGACATCCATGTTTGAGCTGGCAACATTATCTTCAACCATTGTTAACTTTTTCCTCTTCTTTCTGTGCATTGGCAAGAGGAGTACTCACATATTTCAGCTTCACCTGGAGTGTTCAGTCACCTGAGCTATAAATTCTCATTACAATTTTAAAAAAATCTAATGCAGTTTTTCAATATTTTGAACTGAAATCATTTAACTGACATAGAATGGATTGCTTTCTTATAACTGAAATTAATGTGCATTTTAGCTTATTTGGAACAATGTAGTTGAATTATTTTATAGAATAATCACTACCTCTTAGACACAAATATATAATTTTACTATTGTTTGCATTTAAGTTAAGCACAGGATTGACAGTGTAAAATCGAGGATCATAGAAAACAACAGAAAGTAGAATATTTAATGTAACAGTACAGTTTTTGATACTTTGGTCACCCACCTCTATGAATGAAGTCTGATGTAGAGAAGCAGCACATTTCAGCATGACTATACTTCGTCATATTCTTGACCATTTTACTGGGCCTCTTTTCTCCTACAGGGACAGTTAATATGTTAAAGCATCACAATACAGTTACTGCTGAGTTTGGGCTCATCTTGAGGGAGAAAGCAGCACAGGGAAGGTAAGATTAAGCTGGGGGCTAAAGAATCCATCATAGATGTGTCTACTGCTTCCCTCTCCTCCTCCAAAAGGGGAAGGGAAAACCTGGACAGGATCAACTGAGCTGACTTTAACAATATTTGAGAGCAGTGAGGCCTAAGATGAAGATGTGAGGGTCTGAAGGTGGTGAAAATAGGAGTAGAATTTTCTCAACATTATTAGCAAGAGGAACCTTAGCATATAATGGTACCTTAGCATACACTGTCACTTCGAATGAGATTCCAAGTAGTTTTTGTCTTTCCTCTTCCTGCCCTGAAGTTAGGAGACATGCTTTTTCCTCTGTTGTTTCTCTGAAGTGCATTTTTTTAGCCATTTTTCAGTGAAAAGTGGAAATGGTAAAATCTTCTCCTAGCACACAAGATGTTTATAGCTCATTGGGAAGTGCCTACCTGTAGCCAACCCACTCTACCAGACATGCTTTTGATGCTGCATAATTTTAAATTAGAAAAACACAACAAAATATTTCAAATAACTATTTTATCACAGTGTTAAAATGCTGCACTTACAGCATTCTCTCTGAACAAAATAAGAAATAAAATACCTATTTACCTGAATTATTTGTTAAAAGTAAAAGCTTTTTATATTTGCTTTTTGTTTGTTTTTAAGTAGATAGTAGCTTATGCATAATAATGATAATGACAATGGCAAGTTCTAATAAATAATCCAAATAAATAATGGAGAGTGTGCAGAGAAATGGCATTGCAGCAAGGAATAAACATTGTAGAATGACGCGTGTGGGGCCCTATCTAAGAACACACAGATGTTCAAGGTGCTCTAAGCATGGGCCTACTCTGGGTGCTCAAGGCCAAGATACTTTTATCCAAGTGCAAGGTTGCTGCAAGCCTTACACGGCCCAGACGTGCCCTTCTGTAGCCAAAATATGATTGATGTAACTATTGGCAAGAAGACTTCTTTGTCTAAGGAGTAATATTGAGGTTATTGATCAGCTAGTCAGGAGGAGTGTGAAGAAGACGAAGCTAGAGTGTGAAGAAGTGTGATGGACAGAGTGAGTTGGGAGAGAAGCTCAGAGGTAGTAACTGTGTGAGGCTACAGAGATCAGCCAGTATGCTGGGCAGGGAAGACAGGAGAAGCTGCTGAGCCAGAGAGGCTACTGAGGCTGTAGCCCTAAGGGAGAGCTTAGGTACCCATGATGTGGGGCAGTGAGTCTGGTGGTAGCGTGCAGCTGCTCAGATAATGGCTGTGGGTAAAGAGACTAATGCTGCTTTGTGGGAAAGACGGACATGGTAACCAGCCGGTGCCTGGCTGCCTGTCTGGTTGGGGCACTGTTCTGCCTGTATGGACTTTGCTATGAAGGACCGTCTTGTCTGATGGCTATGTAACCACTGGCTTCTTCAATAAAGACTCATTCTTACATACCCACACCCTCTCATGGCTTCTCCGTCTAAGACCTGGCATCTTAGGAGGTCCAGCCCCAGACAGAGGGGCTCGGACCCAACACCTGTAATTGGCAAGCCAAAGATAAAGGAACTAAGTTCCCAACAGCACAGTGGGCAGGGTTCGAGAAGGAACCTGCCCTGGTATAGTTGAGAAGAATTTTGAACAATATATGGACTCAGCAACTCAGAGCAGCAGAGCTGAGCAGTGCTCTGGTTGGCTCTGAAAATGGGTGATTATTTTATCCTATAAGAGAGGAATATGCTAATTAGCCATTATGCCCTGAGGTGTAACAACCAAGCACATCACCAGATCACAGATCAGCAGGAGGGTGGGTCATCCAGGCACAAGCAGGCTGCAGAGAGCTGCAGGAGGGGGAAAGCAGGAAGCTGTGGGGGGGGGGGGGGGGGAAGGGAGAGGAGGGAAGGAAAGGGAAGGACAGGAGAGTGGGGCAGTGGGCCGAGAGCTACAGGAAGGCGGCAGCGACCTACTGGCACACGGATTCATGTGCAGGGCTACTAGTTTTAAAATAAAGACCTAGTTGGATTAAATAAAGGTGTTCAGACATCTTAAAAATGTTATTAAATAATGCTCCATAGAATTTTATGGGTGGAGATACATGACTGGTTGGGTATTTTGTCATGATGTTAAAAATAATTCTGACTAGCCAAAGACTCTGAGCATAGACATTGTTGAAATTAAAATATTTTTTGATAGATGCTTCCTAATTCCACCTCACCAAAAGACTGGGCGCTTTGTATTAATTTGCACTCACTTTTGATCATAGAAAATACTTTTCAAACTTTTATCTATGGCAGCTCTGATGATCCCATCCACAGTTTTGTGAGGTTATGTCTTTGATCAGTTATTGCTGTCAAATGCGGGATACCTTCTTTCTGTCTGAGGGAAGCATCTTAAGGGGTTGTTGGTCCAGTACAACTATTTTTTGAAATCGGGAAATCAGAGTGAGGCATTGCCTCTATTTTTAAGACAACAAACAAAAAAATAAAAACCACATGCTTAGTATTGTTGTTGTAGAAGGATTCTAAACTGTGTACATTTTTTTTTTCTGGTTTAGGTGTTCAGATTACTTTTTGTCCACTATAGTTTACTACATAAAATGATTTATATGCCCAGACTGTGTAGCTCAGCAGTTGAGCATCGACCCAGGAATCAAGAGGTCGCAGTTCAATTCCTGGTCAGGGTACATGCACCAGGTTGCAGCTCTATCCCCTGTAGGGGTTGTGCAGGAGGAAGGCAACCAGTGATTCCCTCTCATCATGATGTTTCTATCTCTCTCTCCCTCTTTCTTCCTCTCTGAAATCAATAAAAATATATTTTAAATGATTTATAGGTTTATGGGTCATTTGACTGACATATGTAAGAGATTATTCTACTATGCAAGCCAGTTCTTTTTAATAGAATATATTTTTAAAGGTTTTCTTCTATACTGCATTGTAAATGGCAAACGGAATTGACAATTAAATGATGTGCATATCAAATTTGGTCCCTCATTGCCTGACAGGAACACACTGGCTGACAGAAGTACCAAAATCTTACTCAAATCTCTTTTTTTTTTTCATTTTTAATTACTCATGAAGACCAAAATATGAAAATATGTCTTATATTTAACTTCCATTTTCTTAGTCAGGATTTTATAATAAAATATAAAATTAAGCTGAATTGACTTTTATCAGTCTTTGGAAGAGGTTTGACATTAATGGAAATAATTATTCTATCCTTGCTGGAATGTCTGGATAAATTGTGAATTGAGCATAATTTATCAAAATGTTATTTTTTTTTAGCAATGAGACAAAGAAGCACTATAATGCATTCACTTTCCATTATGCCATTTCCTTCAGACATTTGCCACATTATGAGTTCCTACAGGGAAATCATTATCTTTCTTATAAGGAAAAAAATGAGGCAAGTCACCATTTCATTACCTATATTTCAAAAAGCTAAATGATTTAAAATGCATGCCTTGGGAGATCACTGTATTCTCTCATCTGTGTTTTCACAAGCACTATTATCCTTAGCTATAATTCATGTTTGAAATGCCAAAATTGAGGTAGAGTAATGTTTACCAGACTTAACCTTGTTCATTTTATTGGTTAAAATGAATCCGCTGAATATGTGCCTATTCACAAAAATAACAAAATAAAGAGGTTCATCTAGAGATTCACACATACAATTAATAGGATTTATTTGTTTGACTTTAAATGGCAAAAAATTTATGCTTATCTAAGATAAGCACTAAATAAATATGAGAACAACAAAAGAAATATATGTGCAATGATGAAAGGCTAACACAGATTCTGTCTGAACAGTAAAGTTAATTCATTGTGACTTATTGGTCTTTGGAGCAAAACAAAACCATAGCTTCAACCTTATGTCTGGTGCTGTGACCATGGGCAAGTTATTTACACTTGCTCTCAGTGTATGAATTCTGTGCTCTACTACCCAGATCTCTGTTTTGGAATTCAAGTATTTTTTTTTTTCTCCCAGCAGCTCAAAAGATTATTCACAACTGATCTAACCTGCTAGGGCCCAGTGGTTCTCAACCTGTGGGTTGTAACACCTTTGGCGGTTGAACAACTCTTTCACAAGGGTCGCCTAAGAGCATCCTGCATATCAGGTATTTACATTACGATTCATAACAATAGCAACATAACAGTTATGAAGTAGCAATGAAAATAATTTTATGGTTGGGTCACAACATGGGGAACTGTATTTAAGGGGCCAGAAGGTTGAGACTACTGTGCTAGGCCTTTTCTGCATTTATTCTCAGCTGAAGAGAGCTGCCTCTTATCAGGCCATACCCTTCCTCAGAGACAGTTCACCACAGAAAAGGGAACCAAAATGTATGGCAGGTCCCTTTGAGTTTGGAAACTGACATATTTCATTCCAGGGAATTCCAATATGACCCATACACAGAATTGTACAAATCTCCTCAACATTGGATGGAGCCCAGAACAGCAAAGTCTAGGCTAAGGGGCAACTGGCCCTCTTGTCTTGGATCAGATGGACTGTGTTATTAGATAGGAGAGGCTGGGTGCACAAATTCATGCACGGGTTGGGGCTGGCCAGCCCCACCCTCCAATCAGTGTGGGGAGCCAATCAGAGGTGGGGCCAGCCAGAGGGAGGGGCCAGCTGGAGGGAGGGGCTGCTGGTGATTGGCCAGCTGGCCCCGTTCCCTGGTCTAAATCCTGGTCCAATTCCTGGTCTAGGGGACAATTTGCATATTAGCCTTTTATTATATAGAACTAGGGGCCCGGTGCACGAAATTTGTGCACGGGGGGAGGATGGGGGTCCCTCAGCTCAGCCTGCCCCCTCTCACAACCTGGAAGCCCTCAGTGGATGTCCTATGATGGCCCAGTCTGCCAGGCACCTTTGTGTGTGTGTGTGTGTGTGTGTGTGGCCACTGGGGACCTGCCCCCAGCTGCATCTGAGGCTTGGAGCAGTCCTCCTGTGTGTGTCTACCTGCTAAGGGCCTGCCCCCAGGCTTGGAGCAGGCACCCCCTCTATGTTGATCTCTCAGACTCTTGCCCTCCCCTGCATGTTGTTCTCTTTTTTGAGCTGTGGCCAGGGCTGGGTGCTGCCTGCCTCCCAAGCTTGCCTACTGTCCATCTTCCTCCAGCCACCAGAAAGCAGGGAAAACCCCGCCTCGTGGTCAGGCCAGCCTTTTCCTGCACCCTGATCCCCAGAAGGGATCTGGAGAGCTGCGAAGCAGGCCCCCAGCCCCCAAGAGCTTGCTTTCTCGTTCCCCACTGCCCCCCAAAGGGCCTGGGGAACTGCCAAGCAGGCCGCCAACTCTTTTCCACTCACCTGTCCCCTGCTGCCTTCCTTTCCCACCCTCAGTGCCTCTCAAAGGGCCTGGGGAGCCGCCAAGCAGGCCACCAACCTTGCCGCCTCTTTCCCACTCGCCGGTCCTGGGTTCTGCACTGTTCTGCCCTGCAGCCGCTCTGTACATTCGGGAAGTCCCTCAACCCGGCCTGTGCCCTCTCGCAGTCTGGGACCCCTCAGGGGATGTCCACCTGCTGGCATGCCTGACCAACCTGGGTGAGGGGCTTTAAGGCTGCCCACAGCTCCCATTGACCCAATGTCCCAGCAAGGCTGGCTGGACGCAGGTTCCTGGGGTTTGTTTATCTTCTATAATTGATGCTGTTCCTTTAAGGCGAGGCCTAATAAGAAGCTTCAGCTCCTGGCTTCTATAATGACACAATGTTGTTATTCTTAGACTCAGGTCAGGCCTGCTGTTTCCTTCAGCTCCCGAGGATTCTATGATTTATACATTGTTGCAAACATGTTTTGCTTTCAGGCAAGGATAAGCGAGCCAGCACGCAGACAGTTTCACTTTCACTCCTGCTGCAATGGAAGCTGCCGTTTACTCCATGAGTGGCAGCCGCCATGTTGGCTGGGTTAATTTGCATACAATTGCTCTGATTGGCTGTTGGGTGTCCCGAAGAAATGGTCAATTTCAAGATTACGCTTTTATTAGTTAAGATATCAGTTATGGAAAGGATACTGTGTGTTATTTCTGACAAGCCCCAATGGACAAACCACAATACCAACTCCTGACATTCTGGAACAAGGCTATGCCATCTCCAGGAATAGATGTTATACCAACTAATGAAGAAAGAACCCAAATCTTGGTTTACAGATGTTGGCTTCTCCAAGCCCTGGCTGTGGATAATCTTGAAAGACAATGGGGAAGAGAAATACTCTTAATAGGTAATGTTTTGGGTGGTGCATTGATCATTTGATTTGTGCAGAAAGAGAATTGTAGTTTGATGAGAACATATGACTTACGTGCAATGGGAAGAAGCTAGGACTGTTGATCAATTACAGGAGAAATTTCTCAGAAGAAGTGGACTGATGCACCTATGGGAGTGGGCGCAAGACATGACTATTATTGTTACATTGTGGTAATGCCCATTAGAAAACATTCAGTGATGAAGCATCCTTCAATAACCAAGACACAGTTACTTGGACAGATGTGTGCAGCCTGTCATTAGACATCCCAGTGCTGGTGTAGAGGCCATGATTGGAGGGGTCCAGGTGGCAGAGATGAGGCTATGCATGGGCCTAACAGAAGGTACTCCCACTCACCAAGCCTGATGTATCTACTGCACTGATGAATGTCTAATGTGCCAACAAGGTATTAACTCTGCCTGAGCTTCCAGTAGAGTCCCATCTCTCAAGGAAAAGAATCATATCCTTGGCATTTCCTACTGTGTGCCTCTTTCACCCTGAGACAGTAATTTATCCTCACAGGCCTTGTCATATTTTAAACATCGGTTCACCTTTCCTATGTTTAAACATTAGTTCCCTTTTCCTATGTTCTAAAGCAGGGCTTTAGATAGCGCCATTATATAAGGCCTCAAATTGTTTTGATTCACCCATCATTAACCATATGACATTTTACCAAAAGAACCACTTTGAAACAATGGAAATGAGGATGGAATGTGTGGTTCTTGACACATAGGGCACCATCCAGAAGCTGCTGACCCAACATAGTGATAAAACAGCCTATTGAAGGTACAGCCACAGCACAAGGGACATCCTCCTCCAGGCTAAATAATGTCATTAAATTAGTGACCATTGCATGGTGCTGTGTCCTCCAATAAGTAACATACATAAGCCTAAGGTTCCAGCAGTGGAAGAAGTAGCCTCACATACCAACACTCTGAGCTCTGTGGCTCCCAAAGAAAGGCCAGTGCTACAGAGTAGGTCACAGAAATAACATCCAACCTAAAACCGCAGCTGGGTGTTTAGTCTGCTTGCTCAAAGAACAAGTGCAATGAGGGTGGGAGGATAATGCTGCTGATCCCAGTGTACACTGTGGGTAGGAAGGGTGCCTTTAGGATCCATGTGATCCATGTAGGCACCATTGAGACACAATTGTCCAGTTTTGATGGTAAATGGACAAAAGCAGAAGATGTATCTTGAAACAGCCATGAGAACCAAAAATGTAGACTTCTCTGGGATGAAGATTTGGGTAACCTTACAAGATAAGATGCCCCTCCACCCCAAAAAAGGTAAGATGCCTAGTGCAGCACAGGTTGTAGCCAGGGGTGAGAAGAATCTAGAATGAACAGGAGAGGAGGGAGATGAGTCTGGGTTGCAGCTTTGCTAACAGCAACAGCAACAGAGGCTATTTCATTCACAGAGGTTGTTTAATTAACCATTCTCTCATCATTTCCTCCCAGGAAAAGAGACCCAACAGAATCCTGAAAGAATTGCTCATATAATTTATAGGAAGTAAGTGAATGCTAGCAATGCATGGATGGTGTTTGGGAAAACTGGGATCCTTTTAAGGCCAAGAAACTTAATTCCCTCGCTCCTGAGAAGGTTTCTAACAGAGAGATTTCAGCTGTCAGCTCTCTCCAAGAATAAGACTTAGCTATAACGAGGTTCTTGGCCTGCTCAAGGTCACATCACTTCTGCCAAGGGCAGCCACCATCCGTGGCTGGCCACTGCAATGAGATAAGGACTCAGACTCTTTCTCAACTCACAATCTCCCTGCTTGGCCATTCCAGCTTCTGGAGTCCCCAACTCCTTTGCCTGTCCAAGTCCGCTCCGGTCCTTTCAACACAGTTATTGACCTTAAGATCATTCCTTAATTTCGATATCTCATTCAACCTTTCAGAGTTGGCTTCCTGTCAAAGGGCAAGACTCATCTTACTAATATGTAAATATTGATACTCATATCTACATTCACGTTGTAAGATTCATGAATTCATGATCAGAAAGCAGTATAACCAGCACTTTGTAAAAATCTTTAAGCCATTACTTTGTTTTGCTACTAAACACAAGTGAATTAACACAGGAGTCACATCAGCATTTTCTATGCTAACCACACCTTTTCCACAGGTACAAGAGCAGAAACATCTGGGCATTATGCAAGCTCAGCTGAGGCCCCCTAAGACATCAGGCATGGAATTACCTTTTAATAGACTTGAGTTTGTTCAGCCAACTCAAACGATTTAGTCCACTTCCTTTGTAATTTACCTTCCTTTCTTATCCTGCTCTTTCTTACTAGGACTTCATTACTTTTATTTATATTTGCATTCTGAAGTGTGTGATATATTCCTCCATACGTGAAAAGTAACATACATTTTAAAAAACCAAGTTACATTTTTTTTCACACAAAGCCACTGGTGAGGTAAAAATATGGACACAAAAATAGCAGTATGATATGAACTGGGTTTCTGAGGTGAAATTGAAGTATTGACATTCAAAAGTATAAAAGTGATGGTAATTAGCTTTGATTATCAGATTATTTTCATGTAACAAATAAATGCTTCTGGAGAGATTTAATGGCAACCTTTTAATTTAAGAAATTAGAAGCAAAAAAGCAAGGGCCCCTTCATGATACATCTAAAATTCCATGTGCACAGTTCTGAGTGCACCCTCTCTGCAAATGCAATTTGGTTTATTTGGAAATAAATCTTGTAAGAAGTTTCCTGTGCGCTTATGAAGGTCAGTTGGAGAGTAGGGGCAGGATTTGGGATTTTCAGCCAAACATTCCTAACCTCTGATCCCACTTCCTCTAGATGCTCAAACCAAGATTGAGGTCCATAATAGTTTGCAAAAATAGTAAGAGATATTGCATTTTTCACTTGATAGATGCAATTTGAAAAATATATCAATTGAGGAAATACATAATAGTCTATTACAGAGGAGCCAGATTAAATTCTTTAAATAAATGAAGAAATATTTTTGTCAGAAATTTGAACCCAACTTAAAAAAATAGATTAAATATAAAACACCATGACAATATGGCAAATATAGGCAGTTAAAAATAGAAGGCTTAGTTTTGAATGCATGTCTGCTCTCTGCCGTGCTTACTTTGCTCTTAGTAAGTCAATAATTTCTTCAAGTCAACCTTATTAAAAGTTAAAATGATGCTAATATTCCAAAAACTAGCTGTCTGCCTATGAGCAAATCTTTAAAATCACAAAATGGAATAATCTTTTAGTCCTTATCTGTAAAATCAGAAAATGGAATAATTTTTTAGTTCATAGTTTTAGAAATCCAATTTTGTATTTTCTAACTTATAGGTTGGCTTAAAACTCAGATAATGAATGTAAGTGATTTGTAACTGGTAAATACTATGAAAAGTTAAGTTATTGATAAACATGTAAACTCTTTTTCCTATAAAAAACAGAATGAAATATGGTGGTAAAGGCATAGTAATCCCATAATATGCACAATAACTACCCTGTGAAATGTTAACTATATTGTTCTTAGAAAAACAATAATCCATGAAAACATCAAATATTATTGCCATATAAGAAGCAAAAATAAAAATAAAAATAGACAAGTTTTATTTATAGCACCTTTGCTGTAAGAATTAAGAGAAGAGTTGTTCACATGAAGCTGATTTCAGGTTAGGAAGCTGATGGCTCAGGGAAGGAAAGAAAGAAGAAAGGAAGGATGGAAGGAAGGGAGCTGTTTCTTAAAAGGAAAGTTCACTTAAAAGATGTTAGCATCAGAGATTTTCTCCAATAATTTCTGCATTGAGAGTGAAGACTCAATATAAAATTTTGAAACTCACTAGGTTCTTTTTCATTTATTTTCACCCTGTCATTCACTATCTGCATAAAGTAATTCTTTAAAAAAATTTCTCATATGTCATTTTATAAAAGTCACTATGCAAATATGGAGGTTTATTCCCTTCCTTCAACTCCTACATATTTCTCAGAGACACCTATGCAATGTAGAATTTCTAATCAAAATTCCAAACTCTTCAGTAGTTATTTAAAAATTGGTATAATTACTTACATTTCTTTTCTTAATAGTTGATAGAAATTTTAAACTTATTTGAGTGTATGCAACAAAACTGACTTACATAAACATTTTTTTTTTTAAGTAAAAGATTCCAGATTTTAAAAAAAAGTAGGAATTCATCTCAGAAACGTATGATTACCTATTACTTTCCTTGGCCCTCTTTCTCACAAGCCTCAACTTTGTTTGACTCCCAAATGGCTATTTTTTTTTTTTTTTGTCTCTCTACTGAGGGCCATGGATGCTGTCAGGTATCTCTCTCCTAGAGTCCATATCTTAAGTTTTTGTATAGACTCAACCCTCCTGCCCCTTCTCTTTAGACCTCAGCTGGGTGACAGCGCTCAGAGCTCTAGCCCCTAGAAGCTTCAACCCCCCCCCCCTTTTTCCTCTGGCTACAACTTTTAAAATGTCCATTTAAAAGGTAATATTATTAATATTTATTATGTTCTTTTCAATTACATTTATTTAACTGTAACATCTGTTTCTTGCTATTACTTTAATACAACTGTTTTCAAAAACTATTTGGCATTATCCAGAAAAAGTAGGATCTTTATTCCCAGAGGCTTCCCAGTTCATCCCTGGGTATCATCAGGTTGGGTTAACACCATGAACTGGTTTTGGGAATGCTGAGTGCAGCTCAGAAGGAGGGTGGGGCCAGGGCAGCCAGAGCAGATCCAACCCTTTCTCCCAGCAGGATACAGGAATATTTATGCTGTATTACCTGGAGACTTTAGAGAATCCCTTCCCTGGAGAAATTCCTGCACATGGCATAGAAGATTGAGGTGAGAATGTTCCAATAGCATCGCTTGTAATGGCAACAAACTTCAAGAAACCCAAATGGATGTCTATCAACAGAGTAACAGAATCATTTAATAATCATACAATCAGATGCTTTACAGTAGTAAGAATGAATGATATGAATGACATACAAAATGAATTCATAGCATGCTATGTGAATAAAAGTCTTATTTATTTTGATCGCAAAAATTTTTTAAAAATGTACAGTGAATCTATAGTCACACAATTCAAACATATATAAAACTAATCATTATCTTGTTAATATGTACATCAAGTAGATAAACTACAAAGAAAAGAAAAGAAACAATGGGCACACAATACAGGGTGAGACATTGAGTAACTCTAGGAGACTACAGAGAAACAGGACCTGGCAGAAGCATGAGGGGCTCCAGACTGTCATAATGTTCTATATTTTAAGCGGGGTAGCGTGTGGATGGGTGTCCATTTCCTTCCTTATCAACCTCAGCAATTATATGGGAATGTCTCTTATTTTACATACGGTTTATCTTATAAGGCATATGCATGCTTTCAATATAAAAGACTATTAAGCTCTGCATGGGTGCCACTTCTGAGGTATTCAATATATGTAGTTAGAAATAAAAATAATAAGGTAGATAATTAAATAGATGGTTTATTTTGGAGTAGAAATAAGCCTAAAGGGATACAAAAGTCTAGACAAAACTCAAGCACTAAAATCATACACTAATTCATATTTTACCCTTTGCACCTTCTAGTACCGTTCAAAGGTAACGGGCATAATTAATGAACAGTCTGATTGGAGAAGTGGTAGCCGCTGTAAATGGAAAAGGTTTCATGTACTCCCTACAGCCTTGGAAGCTCTTTGAAAAGACTGCCTGCGGAAAGGAGAGGGGAAGTTGAAGGACCCCTGGCCTTGTCTGATGTTTTCTTCCTGATTGCTTCATAAAAATTATGCCCTTGCGACAGGCATAAGGTAGTCATAAAATTGTAACCAATCTCAAGGAATTCTAAAATTAAAACATAGCCTTGGCCCGACCAGTGTTCCTTAGTGGCTTAACCATAACCTATGAACTGGGAGATCATCATTCAATTCTTGGTCAGGGAACATGCCTGGGTTTCCATCTCCATCTCCAGTAGAGGATGTGCAGGAGGCAGCCAATCAATGATTCTCATCATTGATGTTTCTACCTCTCGCTCCCTCTCCCTTTCTCTCTGAAATCAATAAAAATATATAAAAACAAACAAACAAACAAACAAACAAACATAGCCTTGACCCATGTGGCTCTTTGTTGGTTGAAGCATTATCCTGTGGACCAAAAGGTTGCCAGTTTGGTGCTTGGTCAAGGCACATACATACCCAGGTTTCAAGGTTCAATTCACAGTCTGGGTGTGCATGGAAGGAAAATTATTATTGTGTTGAACTAAACGTTTTCAAGTTTTATTAACAGTTTTCTAAACAATCATCACCCATTTTGTGTGTGATATGAATGTATAAAAAGTTTCCAATGGTTTAATAACATACAGTTTCCAAGACTGGAGGGTTCATAGTTTATGGTTAGCAGATTCAAAAATTGATATAAATTATTTAGGTTTTCTAAAACTCCAATACATATAGACACAATTGTGAAGCATATGCTTCCCATTTAGCAGGAAATTGAACATGGAAAATTTTATTCAGACAACTGCTCTTGTAATTGTTCAAAAATGAAATACAAAGTATTTTCTCATTGCTAAGAAAGCCAAGTGACAATTTCACTGTTAAGCAGAAAATACATCAAAGGAAAAAGGAGATAAAAACATATAGGTAAACCAGTAAAATCAGCTATGTAAACCAGCAGCATGTTTTGAATTAAACAGCTTTTCCCCAAAACACATTTTACCAAGGGAAAGAAAAATAAATTGCAAAGGTAGCTGGTTATGTATTGTTTGTTTTTATTCAACTGATCCCAACTCCTTGTTAGGCACTGTAATTGAGTTGATGTTGCAAAAATAAATAAGACAAACTTTGTGCCTCTTTCCATTATGATAGCATGGGGAAAGGGAGGGATAGAATTGGTGCCAGTCTGTCATTCTTTGCTGAGAAGCTGAGGGAATCTGTATTCTACCTTGTTGCACAATCTGGGGCCTTCACTAAATGGTACATAGAAGTGATAAGCACAGACATTCCTTCACTGTTCTTGCTCTTAGGGAGAAGGCATTCAGACTTGAGCCACAAATATACATCTTTTAGCTATTCCCTGCTATCCCTCGGGTTTTGTTATGAATGGATGTTAAATTTTATTCAATGCTCTATCTGTATCTAGAGAAATAATCCCATGA
Source organism: Murina feae (assembly GCA_004026665.1). NCBI lineage: Eukaryota > Metazoa > Chordata > Mammalia > Chiroptera > Vespertilionidae > Murina > Murina feae. The sequence continues at coordinate 21,270 of PVJC01009683.1, read as the reverse complement.
GTGTGTGCTGATATCTGCGCTGATTTTTGAATGTTAAATCAACTTGCATTTCTGGGATAAATCCCACTGGGTCATGATGGATCATTCTTAATATATTGCTGGATTCAATTTGCTAACATTAAGGATTTTTTAAATCTATTTTGTAGTGTGAGGGATTGATCTTTAGTCTGTGTGTGTGTGTGTGTGTGTGTGTGCGCGTGAGTTTTTTCCTGATTTTTGTTGGAGAGTAATCTGGCCTTTTAGAGAGCCTTGCAAAGTCTTCTATTTTCTGAAAGAGATTCTACAAAGTCAATATTCATTAAATATTTTTCCAGAAAAGTCTGAGACTAGAGATTTCTGTGTGGGACATTTTGAATTTAAGATTTTGTTTCAATAGATTTAGAGTAATTTGGGTTATCTACTACTTTTTGGCAGTTTATATCTTATCTTTCAAAGAATCAAAGTTATTTTCATCTGCATTATCAAATTTAAGAGCATAGAATTTTTTCCCTATTACTTTATTGTCTTATAATGTCTGGTTGATCTATGGTAATGTATCCTCTCTCACTCCTAATATAAGTAATGTGTGTCTTCCATGTTTTTTCATGGTCATTCTAATGGGAGATTTACAATTCTATTGACATTTTTAAATGATGAGGTTTGATTTTGTTAATAATCTCTATTTTCTTATTCTTTTTCTATTGTAAATTGTGCTGATTTCTGTTATTATTTATTTATTTAGTGGTACTTGTTTTAGGTTTAACTTGTCTTCTTTCTAATTTTTTACCATGAAGGATTAATTGCTTTGAGCCCTTTTCTAACAATTATATTTTGTGCTATAAACTTCTCACTGAGAAGTTTGATATGTTACAGTTAGGTTCAAATCCAAATATTGTCTGATTTTATTTCTGATTTCTTTTTGACCAGTGGGTTATTTAGAACTAAAGCCATTCCAGATATTTTCTGTATTTTAGATATCTCTTGTTACTGATTTCTAGTTTAGCTTCATTTGGCATGAGATCATACTTTATATGATATTTTATTATTTTAATTTCATTAAAATTTAGTAAATGGCACTGTGTATGATCTATTTGAGGGAATAATCTATGTATGCTTAAAAAGAATATGCATTCTGCTCTTGGTTGAGTTGGTTGATAAAGTTATTTTCATCTTCTCTTTATTCACTGACTTGTTTTCCTATTTGTCCTATCAATAGCCCAGAAAGGAATTCTGAAGTCTCCAACTACACTTGTGGATTTGCTTACTTCTCCTTTCACCTATGTCAGGTGTTTCAAAGTTGTATTTTTGAAGCGCTGTTATTAGATACATAAATAATCATGATTATTACGTTTTGATGACTTGACATAATTTTAACTACAAAATCCCCATCTTTCTTCTTGCAAGATGCATTTCTTCTAAGATCAACTTTGGTTCATATAAATACAGCATTACAACTTTTATATGATTAAAGTTTGCATTGTTAAATTTTTGCATCCTTTAGTGATCATCCGCATATGTCATGATATTAAAATACATTTCTCATAGGTGAAATAGACCTGAGCCTTATATTTCTATTCAGTCTGAAGAATTACTCATGTTCAACTGCTGAGTTTAGACTCTTTATACTCAAGGCAACTGCAGATGTTGTTGGGTTTTAAAATCGCCATTTCTACCCACTGCATGTGTTCTTCGTCCCTGTGTTCTATTTTGCCCTTTCTTAGGTTTGAGCATTTTTATTCTCCATTTTACCTCATTACTTGCTTACTAGTTTGCTTCTTTTAAAAAATAGTTTTAGTTGTTGCTCTGGTGTTCACAATATGCATCTTTGTCTCATCACAGCTCATTTCCCAATAATATTCTACCACTTCATATGCAGTGAAAGAAACTCGCAGAGGTGGATTTCAGTGTCCAACATCCCATTCTTTGTGCTCTTTTTGTCATGCATTTTACTCAAAATTTTTTACAAAACCTTGTTTTTATTTCTATTACAAGTGGTCAATTATTTTATATTCACCCTATTTTTTCTATTTCCTCTTTTAGTTCTTTGTGTTAACCCCATTATCATTTTATATTATACTCTGTCAGAAGTTGTTGTTTTTTTTTTTTCCTTTTTCTTTATGGTTATTATAGTTCAGGTCTGCAGACAATGGATTATCTCAGCTTTCATTTATCTGAAAAAGTCTTCACTTCCATTCTGGAAAAAACTGTTCACAGGTAAGCAATTCTGAGTTATATTTATGTTCTCTCAGTACTTCACAGATGTCACAACTGTCTTCTAGCATGCATCATTTCTGACAAAAACTCCTTGTTCTCTTTAAATATGTATTTTGTTACATTCTTTAAGAATTTATGAAAATTTAAGCTTTTTCCCTCTTATCTGCTTTAATGGTAGCTGCCTCTTCCTCCTATCATCTGCCAAATGTGAAACAGTTCATGCTTTCTAACTTCTGAGTGAGCTTGTCATGCTTTAGAATTCAGGTTCGCTGGTTGTCTTGTGACATTTGCTCCACAGTACATTCCAGTTTTTTAGACCACCCAGCTTTCTCTCATTGCTAGGGTGGGCAAGAGAATCTCTTGCAATTTATTACATCCCAACTATAAAGAGAACTCCAGAAGTTCACGTTTGAGGGCTTTAAAAATTTATATAAATACAAGGCAAGAATATCTGCTAAGAGTGAAGAGTCTGGTTGTGGTATGGAAAATTTTAAGAGAATGAGTGGGTTGGACATAGCTATTGTGGATAAAGGAAGAAAAAACTAATTACAGAAATAAGAAAATTTGTGAAGATGTGTTTGATGTTGGGCAATGTAGTTTGTCATGACCAACAAGTTTCATTGTGAAAGACATGACCTTTGACTGAAATATATTTTATTACAATTATATTTTATACTTATACTAGAGGCCCAGTGCACAAAATTTGTGCATGAGTAGAGTCCCTAGCAGCTTCTGGCTGCTGACCAGGACCTTCCTTTGTTCCACACTGCCCCCTGTTGGTCAGCGCATGTCATAGTGAACAATCAAACTCCCAGTCATTCAAACTCCCGAGGGGACACTTTGCATATTACCGTATTTTCTGGAGTATTTTAACCCATGAAAATCTCAAAAGTCGAGACAAAACTGCTGAAATGGTAGAAATGGTAGAGGGAGAAAGTAGAGGAGATAGTTGGGTCACTTCTCTCACTAGCCTTCTCGTTATTTGAGAAGATTTTTGAGATTTTCCTGGGTTAAAAAAGTCATCTTATACGCTGGAAAATATGGTAGGCTTTTATATATATAGAATATATTACATTTCTAAGAGCTTAGAAGAAAAGCATATAAGAAAATACATAACCTAATGATTCCTAAGTATGCACTTTTAGTTTTCCATTATTATATGAATTAGCTTAGTGAATAAATTATTGTTGATTTGGTACATAACTATGCATCACTAAACCTTAAAAATATTTTTCCCAAATTTCTCATCAATTAAACCAATGCCATTAACATGAAGAGCTCAAAAGCTTTCTCCCTCCCAGATCACTTGATCCAGTTCATTGGTATGCACTGAAGTTTATGTGCAGAACAGGGGCTGTGCCCTCTTCCTGGGAGGAATAAAATAATCCACGATAAAGAGATACTAAAGAGCAGCATTTCATTTCATAACTAATCAATGCAGACAGGACCCGAAACTTACAGACGTCATGCTCCAGAGTGCACTATGCGAGTTCAAATTTGGATTGCACCGTTTTCTCTGTGTTTTCCCACCTCCCTCAGGCATACTCCTCCTTCATTTCCGGCAGCATGTAAAAAAGTGTAAGTGCTCAAACAGCAGATAGGACCATCCGGGCTGAGTGTGGGCCTTTATATGTGTCTAAGACCAGAATGAATTGCTAATGTTATGAATAAGAAGGGTTGCCTCAGACAGCCTTGAGATGGCAAATCGGTTCTCTCAGAATCCAGGGATGAACAGAGGAAAGGAAAACACAGTCCTGGGCAGAAGGTGAAGGCAATTTCACAAAAATATTTGTTTCATACTGATTCTTTTCAATGGTTTCCCTAAGACACTGTAAGTTTATCCCACCTTACCGTTTGCAAACTCATATTCCCCTCAAATACACAGGGTGGACAAAAGTAGGTTTACAGTGGTGAGTATGTGAACACAGAGTTAATAAAGCTACTGTAATCATTATAACCTGCATGACTTTTTCCATATGAACAACTGTAAACCTACTTTTGCCACACCCTGTGTAACATGCTATCACCTAAGTAAAGGAAAACTCAGAACACTTTCTGATCTCAGCATGCATGGCGATTTGCACAGTGGGTGATCTGGGGATAAAGGAATCTGTGGATCAGGGCTGTTATCCTGTGTGGGCACGGAGTTCTTCAGACTGACTCTTGTAACATTCTATATTTGTCAACTCAGAAATTCTATCCTGGTTTTGGCATACTAACCTAAATTATCCCTTCTCCCTACAAATGGAACATATTAATCTATCCCAGTATTCTTTTTAAGAAGAGCATTAGGTTTTACAATGTTTAGACATTACCCTATTGAATATTTTGGGAATCTAAAGAAAATTTGCAACTCTGTTCTACTTACCACTAAATCCTCTGTCCAGAGGACACTGGATTATATTTCTCCCCAAACTTGATAATCACAGTGATTGAAAAGCCTCAGTGGAATATCTATTTGTATTTACAGGAATTTTTTAAACAGCTTTATTCAAACTTTGCTATCTAACTATAAGCATCCAAAGGGTACATAGGAAAAATGAAAAATAACATTTATTTTAAAAAATTTATTTCTAACATCTTTCCATTTATTATATTTCCTTATAATATAGAGTCCATCTTCTATAGATGCAGCAATAAATCTTGAATATGGATTTTAATGTGATTAATTTTTTTCATATTGAAATAGAAAAAAATATTTTTTAAGATTTTCTTCTCCTTCCTTCCCTACTTCCTGTTCACCTTCCTATCTTGCTTTTCTTTTTTCTCCATACCTTCCTTTCCTCTTCATTTTTTCCTTCTATCAGAGCTACTAAAAATGTCAAGTGATATTTTTCAGACAAAAATATTTTTGCTAAACCCATACAACACCAAGAAACCTACTTCACAGTTTAGTAGGATATCACTAGTCTTTTTGCTTGGAAATATGCTGAAAAGGAATACATATACTATTTCTATAAATGCCCATGTCATAAAAATAACAATAAATATAGCAAATTGCTGTAAAAATCTATTCTCTCTTGTCTAGGATTCAGGGTCAGGTTATAAATTTAGGATGCTCATAATGGTCATCATGCCCTTGCCTTTCTGCTGCTTAGTTTGTTTCTGCTGTGAAACAAACTAAAATTCATGTGAAACTATAAAATAATAAGAAGAAAACCATCCAAGTTCAAATTGTTTTCATGAAAACTATTTCAAGGTCCTTTGTATTGGGGTATAGCTGTTCCTTTACAAAGTGTTTAGTTTTTATAATGGTTACTCTTCCTCTGCTGGTACCCTAAGTGTACTGAGTCTAGCTGCAGGTTATCTAGTGTAGTTGCCTGTCTTTCAACATCATTGGATGCTAGGGGAAGGGTTCCTTCATACTTATGATTCTCTGCCTTCTCCCAAATAAACCTTTTTTTTAGAGTATATTTTATTGATTTTTTTTTTATAAAGAGGAAGGCAGAGGGATAGAGAGTTAGAAACATCGATGAGAGAGAAATATTGATCAGCTTCCTCCTGCACACCTCCCACTGGGGATATGCCTGCAACAAAGGTACATGCCCTTGACCAGAATCGAACCTGGGACCCTACAGTCCGCAGGCCTATGCTCTATCCACTGAGCCAAACCAGTTAGGGCCAGATAAACCTCTTATTCTTTGCTCAGAGTTATCCTTTGTGGGTTTAGACATATCTATACACCAATCAGCACGTGCTTATTAAGCATTCAATAAGAGAAAGATTATAATAGGGACTAGGCACAAGCCAAAAAGACCTCTTTCCCTTAGATTTTAAATTTCTTAAATGATGAAAGATCATAGAAAAATCAAGCATATTCCTAACAGTTCAGTGACAAATAAGTCAAGTGAAAATTAAGACTAGAGACTTGGGGATTTAAGAATAAAACTCACTCTGGACTCTGTTTCTCATAGAAAAATTCTGACTTGATCCATCTTAAAAGATAATTAAAGTACTTTATAAATAAAGAAAAATGGGCCAAAAATTCACAGTATCTATGGTATTGGTTAAAGAGAATGTAAAAATAAATTTACATATATTTTTAAAAAATATATTTTATTGATTTTTTTTTTACAGAAAGGAAGGGAAAGAGAGAGGGATAGAGAGTTAGAAACATCGATGAGAGAGAAACACCGATCAGCTGCCTCCTGCACACTCCCCACTAGGGAGGTGCCTGCAACCAAGGTACATGCCCTTGACTGGAATCAAACCCGGGACTCTTCTGTCCTCAGGCAGATGCTCTATCCACTGAGCCAAACCAGTTTGGGCAAATTTATATTTATATATATTTATATTTGAGGTCTGGTAAATGATTAGCTAAAGAGAAGGTTTTTACCAGGAATATAGTGGAAGATACGTATATAAAATAGTTCAGTTCACATTACAAAGAACCTCAAGTACATTACCCATGAATGAATTTTGTATAAATGAGGATCCACTGAATTTTTTTAACCAGAAAACGACGTGGCTGACGTAAGGTTTCCAGATTGGCTTTGTAGCAACTTGCAGTGCATACTAGATTCAGGATATTGTCTATTTTACCTTTCTCTTATTTAGCATTCTTTGTCTTCTAAAGCTCTGAACCAGGTCAAAAGCTCCTTTCAGATATCACTTGAGAATGTGAGAGCTCCCTCTCATCCAGCATGGCATCAGCCTTATTAACATCAACTCCCCTTGACAGCACACGTCAGATCAGGAAGTTCCCCCAGGGCTACGCCACATGCTCGCAACTCATCCATCTCCGAATAAGCCAGCCATTACCGGGACACTAAATGTTTGTGCAAGAATGGTGTTTGGCAATTCCAAGCTATTTTGCTTTGAACTTAACCTTTTAGTTATATGCAGATGTCCTTGATTTATAAGACGGTTTCATAGTCTAACTTGTTTTTTCTAGAGTCAGTAAAAGGCCCAATGTTTATTTTCCCCATTATTCTTGAAGGACATTGCTTTCCACTATGTACTATGTACAAGCAAGTTACTTGATGTGTTCTTCAAATTCGTTCCACTTGGCTTTTAAACTGCAATCAATTATATTTATAAGTAATGGTTAACGAACAATTCAAACCACTGTTCTTCTTTCAATTAGGTTGTCTATAATTTTAAGATGTTGGCCTTCTAGGAGCTCATGGACTGACTGAGTGGTGCTACATAGTACAGCGGATGTTGTTATCTGCTCACCAAAATTTGGTTCCTCATCTTCCTAAGGACTCAACTTGTTAGTGGGTATGTCAGTTCAGTTTTGTTTGGGTTAATAGTTGGAGATCATAGATGCTGAATGCAGTGGTCTGCAGTATTTTTAGATCCTTACATTGGGGCATAAGTCTGATGTGTAAAACTACATTTTGGAGTAGTAACCATTAACATTTTAACATTAATTATGAAAATAATAATAGTCTCAACATATGGTTAATTCTAAAATTTTAATGATAAACTCTACTGAAAGTTTATTTATTTGTGTTTATGTATTTATTTGTTCAGATTGGACTTTACCTCAAGGATTTTACTATGGCTTCCTCAGGATTTAATTCTCATTATATCAAAGATATTTTACATACAATTTTGGGGAACTTTTCTTTTCTTGCCAATATATCTTCTTTGTATTACTATTGATTATACAAGTGATCTGATTAAATTTAACTAATAACTGTGACCTATTTTTATACTTCTTGCTGGAGACACATCTGTAATACATTGCCAAACTCTAACAATGAAGTCATCTTAAATATAATGTGGGATATTCCTATTCACTTCCCTTGAATCATTTGAATGGATTATTTTATACACAGTATTATCAACATTAAATCTAAGCCACTTATTGATATTTGATTCTGAAGCATAAAAAATGTGAACACAACTAAAGCATGAATCATCCAATCATTGCTCTGATTCCAGCATTCACTGCCTAACAGTATAAATGTAACTACTCTTCCTCAGGCCTGGAATTCCTGATAATACATGTAAATTCCCTATTTCTTTCTTCTTTTTCTGTCAATGCTGAACGACTTTCAGTACTGTCATGAAAAAAAGAAGAAAATGCAAAAGCATTCTGGGTCTTTGTTGAGGTTACATTCTAGGAGAGATATTTTAGAAGACAACAAGGAATAAAATCATCCTGGGAAAATAAAAAATATTTTTTCAATTCAACAAAAGCATTATTTTTATAATTATTATTTCTACTAATAATTCACAATATAGATTAAGTTCTATAAAGAAATTAACTGGTAATTTTAAAATTTTTATTTATCTCAGATTTTAAGTTGAATACACGCTGTATGATATTTATTAGGTGTCAGCTTTTCAATGCATCTATGGGCAGTACACATTTTAATTTTTTAAGTTTCACCACAGGTCTCTGGGATAAGCAGTTATTATGAGAAATCTAAGCACTGTGAGATTAGGGAACATGTCCAAAAGCACACAGCTAGTAAACAGAAGAGCTAGGATTTAAACACAGACAGACATGGGCCTTACCCTGTGTGTTGTGCTGACTCTTCACACATTCAACTTGTAATTATTTCTCAACAATAAATGCATACAGACATTTATACATCACCAGGCACATAAATAAATATCACTGTGCCATTGGCTCCGCTGTCTCTCCTTTCTTTCCAACTGGCAGAATTGCTCACTATCTTCTTTTTGAAAAGCAAATCAATGAAAATCAAAGAAAGTTGTCCTTCCATTTGTTCTTACAAGCATGCTTGATTTTACCTTTGGGCTTATGTTGTTGTTGTTGTTGTTTTTGTTTGTTTATTATGTTTAAAAAACTTTTTAATTGTGCTAAAAGAAACACAGCATAAAATTTACCATCTTAACCATTTCCATGTGTATAGTTCAGTGGTGTTAAGTACATTCAAATTGCTGTGCAACCAACCACTCTCCAGAATTCTTTTTATCTAGCAAAACTAAAACTCCCCATTTCTCCCTCTCTCCACCCCTGGCAACCACCGTTCTACTTCTTGCCTCTATGTACCTTATGTAAGTGAAATCACACAGTATTTGTTTTTGTGTGACTTTCTCATTTCACCTAGAACAATGTCCTCAAGATTCATTCATTTCTGGTTCTTCTATAATATCATAATTTTCTTCTTTTTTTAGGATGAATACTGTTTCATTGCATGCATATATCGTATTTTGTTTATTGATTCATCCCTTGATGAACACTTGAGTTTTTACCATTATTTGATATTTAGAGGTTGTTTACATACCTTGTGTCTCAGTTCATGCTTGAAAAGCTCCTGAAATATAAAATTACACCCCAAAATTTATGTTCCAAATTTTCAGTCTCACATTACATTGGCTAATCTGGGATGAAGGAGAACTGAGATTTCTAAAATTTACAGACTTAGTAGTGGTTTTAAAAATCAAATATAGGCTTTATTTAAGATTTGGGGAAAAAAGAAAACAGTGCAATCTTTAGGATACTTCATCAACACTATTTTGATTAATACATTTTTCTATCCAGTTAAAAATAACAAAGAAATCCACATGAACTTCCTAGTAATGAAAATAAATGTGAGTAGGGGGAGCTTAAGTTCCAGCCTATAAATTCCCATGCTAAAGAAATAACAATAAATGTCTAAACCTCTATTTTTAATTATTTTTTTAAAAAATATGCTAATATTGATTTCAGAGAGAGGAAGGGAGAGGGAGAGATAGAGACTCATATATGGGCTGCCTCCTGCACACTCCCTACTGGAAATTGAGCCCCTAATTCAGGCATATTCCTCTCCTGGGAATCAACCATGACCTCCTGGTTAAACCAGTGAGATACACTAGGTGAGCTAAACCTCTGTTTTCTCATTTGTAAAGAAGGAGGTTGGACTAAAACCTCCTTTTGGTTCTTCTACTCCATAAATTGCCATTGATCGTTCTGAGGTCAAAACATATATATGTTAAGGTTAACAGTGTTTTTCTCAGGTGCTGAAACTCACCTAGCATCTCTTCTCTAAGAGGACAACTTTTGATTTTTCAAAACAAAGTTTTAAAATTTAGAAAATACATGTATATACAGACAGGAAATATGAGGCAATGATTAGAACATGAAAAGTCCTATCTACACACCTCAATGTAAATGGGCTTACCCTCCACTTTGAAAGAAAAGTGTATTTTGGAGTCCAGCCCACCTCTCACCACTTCTCCTTTGGTCAGTACTCCTTTCCCATGTGCTCCCTTCTTCAAAGGCCACAGATATATGTTTTGGACATGGGCACCGAGTCATAATTTTTTCTGTAATTCTAAATTTTATTTTCAAATGGGAATTTTCCAGAGAGCGACTTCTGTGCAGTGTGCTCTTGGAAAACTCTAAACGTTATATAGTGTCAAGGAATGTTAAAGCTTAGGACCTTCTGAGTTGTCCTAAAGTATGTGTTCGTCATGAGCCTACCATTTGACCCCAGTGCTCCCACTAAATGGATTGCATATATAAAGTAATTTCTTTCTCCAGCGTTGTCCTCCGAGAACCTTGTCAAAAAACTGTACGGTATTGCCAAGAAACACTCTGTTAGGCCATGCCATCCAGTTTCAGATTTTCAGTGCAGAGATAATAGCTTTAGTATCGGAAACTCACAAAATGCTTCCTCTGAAATCTCTTTCATTAGTCCGGTCTATCCCAAGTTCACAAGAACAGGCCAGATCCACACGTGCTGTGTGCCTGTCAGCAATATTTCTAGTCGACTGGGTTAACCCAGTTAGATCACATCTGAAAGAACATCAAGTTGTTTGGACGTGAAGAAATAAAGGTAGCTGACCCCATATTTCCTGGGAACTGAAGGGCTTCTATGCTGCTTGTGAGTCTCCAGCAAAGCATTTGTGTTTAGTGACTGTATTTGTGTTTTCAAATTCATTCATATCATTAAATGCACTGTTTTAAGCTCAAATGCTAGCAAGCAAGCAAGCAAGCGGCATTTTAGTACTGTAGAATGAAAACGTAATTTCTCAAAGCATAGATTTAATCTCACCAAATCTGACTTTTTCTTTTTTTTAATCCTCACCAAGGATAGGTTTGTTTGTTGTTTGTTTGTTTTTATTTTAAAGAGAGAGAGAAGTATCAATGTGACAGAGAAATATTGATCAGTTGCCTACACACCCCTACCAAGGATCGAATCAGCAACATAGAGATGTGTCCTGACCGGAAGTCGAACCTGTAACCTTTGGGTTTATGGGACGACGCTCCAACCAACTGAGCCACCTGGCCAGAGCTGAACATTCTTTATGCTGCACCTTCATTTCAGAATGGCTCTCACTTTTCCTCCCTGGATATCTGTGGCTCTCTCCCTATCTCTCAAAATCACTCTTACAGGAAAACAACTTTAAATATATTTCTTGCTACTCACTTGCCTACAGTCATGCTATTTCCCTGGGGACTGGCATCCTCTATCATCGTTAGAAGTTCTCCTTGCCGTTGTCTTCTCCCTGGTCAGCGATTGTACAGGTTAGGATGAAAATACAGCATGGGCCCCCATTGGGAGTCAGTATGCCCTCAACCCACTTGCGCTATGGTGCAGCCTCTGCAATATGATAGAATAAAACACTGAAAAACAGGGCTGACTGTGTAGCAATAGAGCAGAATCTCTGGTCTTTTCTGCCCAAACTAGCATCGCCTTAGAGAGATTCCCCAAAACAGAGCGTTAGTTCACCAAGAAACATATGCATGGTCTCTATGGATGCTGACCTGATCTAGAAACATCTGAATGACAAAGGTCCCAAGTTTAATAAACACCAGTATCTAGGGTATCCCAGTGAGGAAACCAGCTTTAAATCGACTCAGGGTGTTAAGAATCAAAGATTTTTTTTCTGAGGCTTCCTGTGGCGCCATGACAAATGGAGTCCTGATAAAAGGTAGCCATGTAATAACTCAGTACTTCCTTGAACTAAAGGGAGTTTGTCAATTGCAGAACCCACGTAAGCCTTTTCTAAAACAGTGATATTCAAACAGCTGCAATGCTTGAGCAAATCGTATATTTTTTAAAAGCTCTTACAAGAGAAAAATCAGATAATTTCCCTGGTTGGCTTGAAGGTCAATGCGCAGTGTTGATTGTAAGGCCAGCCTGCAGGTGGGAGTAAGTCCATCACATGATTCCTTGGGAGTGATGTGGCCAGGGACCATCAGAAATCACTTAAAATGCGCTTTCAGTGACAGTGCCTCCTGTTTGACATTGTAATCAACCCACCTGTCCTGAGAACTGAGCATGCGTACAGGACTGTGCTGTGGCTTTTCCCACCTACTACAGCCATTTCCAAATCAAAGCCTCACTGATGGATGCTGACTGAACAAACATTTTAACATGACAGATAGATTCTACGTTCCTGCATAGATCTCTGCATCCTCATTTTTCTCTACAAAGACAAGCTGGGGGTGTGTTTTCCCCCTTCTGAGTGAAGATTTAATTTCATCTATAAATGAACAAAAGTGAGGGAGATCTCATTAGCAAACACATTTTAAAATAACTCTTATACAAGACACTTTCTTCAAAACCATAATCATGGGAAAGAATACAGATTTAACCTTAATATATTCAATTGAAGAAGGAGCTAAATTAGGACTCAATACAGTTTTAATGGCATAAGAAAAAAGAAAGAAAAGAAATGAAGACACGGAAAACTGCTTCAGATTAAATGGCGGATATAATCTAACGGATTGTATTAACATCACGAGGGTTCCTCTAATTTTATTTGTAATGCTATTCCCATTGCTTTTAGATATAACAATTCTTACTTGACTTCTTTCTACATTGTTGGAAAAAAGAGCCCAGAGAGAGAAAGCAAAAAAATGAAGAAAAAAATAACAAAAGACACACACACACAAAAATAAACCACCTAGGTGATTTTAAAACATTTCACAGACTACACACTTGAAAGTTTATACACACTGCTGGAGTTCTGGAGTCACTCTCACTTTTACAGATCTGACATTGCCTCGTAGTGAACAGAACACTATTTACAATGAATATATTAGGCATCAGTTAAGTACTAAAGTTGTCGCTATAACCTGAGAAGACTTTAGACTCCCCCACCATCCACAGCTGAAAGGCCAACGATAAATCAGTACCTGAAACTGTTCACTGCGATGGCCTATGGGAGTTAATAGTGTTACCCAAGAGTCTATTTCACCTTCAGAACACATTCAAGTACAAATGAAACCTGATTCAAGGTGAAAGGAGTCAGGCTCACGGCATTCCCTTACCATGGGTGGGCAGACCTTTTTGCTTCTATATTGTAGAGGAGGAACTGAGACTCAAGGAGGAACTTTATTCTTAGAAACCTAACAACTTTATGATAATGGCTCAGCCCATGCTGTTAGGAGGTTTGTTAATGAATTTGACCCTCAAAGGAGTATGCAGTAACCCTTATGGTAAGTGGACATGGTTGTGCCTGCACAATGTTTTGATTGCTAGTGAACTTGGCACACCATGGCCTGGACCGGGGTGGTTTAACTGTGTAACAGCAAATGTCTTTATTCTTTTCTACTCTGTGATTTTTTTAAAAACAACCCATGAGGGTAGGTTATTCAATTTAGCTATTTTCAACTTATTTAAATGTTGCTGAAGAAAATAATATACAACTGAAGTTGTAGAAAAATTAAAGAGTAAACATTAAAAGAAGGCACTGACTTCTTTATTGTGAAACTCAAGGACCTTATGGCATGAAACTTGGTGCTCATCTTGCCCAACAAAATATAAAAAGGGCTCCTACATGTGTGTGTTTTCTGCTGGCATAAAAAGCAATGGCCTAAGTCATTATTTTTGAATTTTGTCTTCCTACTAACAAGCTATTCTGAGTTAGAAATTTTAAATAACACTAACAGTGATGCTGAAAAAGCTTCTGAATGTAGTTTTGTCTTAGAAAAGCAAACCATGCTACTTCATTAGCATTTTACTCCAAAGGAGATGTACGAAATGCAGTTGGCAGGACTTAAAAAATGCTGGAGCTGCAGCTTCAACGTGTGGTTTTTGAAAACTACCGCATAAATACAGATAAACTTTATAGTCATCCCTCACTGTTTACTAACTGTACAGAAAGGGAGTGTTTAAAAGCCCAGCGATTCTCATGTTGCAGTTTTGATACTGCATTTCTCCAAGGATAAACAGACATAATTAAGATAATTATTGTTCAGATCCTTTGGCAGCAAAGCCCATGTTTACTTTAAGCAATAGATGCTCAAAAGATGTTGGGAGATGCATGACTCCACCTGAACCACAGCTTCATCCGGAAAAGCAGAAAAGAGATCCGCCACAAGATTCTCACCAGCCTGCCGCCGCCGGCCGCCGTCCTCGCCCATGTGAGCAGTGTCACGCTGAAGAGCTGAGTCACTTGTTTTTCCAACAACCCTTTCTCACTCACAGAAAGAAAACAATCCTTTTTTATTTACTTTCCAGAAGCCAATGCACGGAGGAGGCCGTTAATTAGTGTCTATGGGTGGCATTTGAGGCTCTACCCGGCGGAACATTCTGCATTGCTGAGGCTATCGAATTAACTCCAGTGAGGAGTTTCTGATAGGTCCTCGCAGGCCAGCAACACTCCCCCAGCCCCCTTTGAATTGCAGAACGAGGAATGTGAAGGACTATTAAACACTCTATAAAATGCTCACAACAGATCAGCAAAAAGCCACGCGGCGCAGGTGTTCTTGTAATTGGAAAAGTGCTCTGTGCTCAGTGGCCCCTCAAATTCACCTTCTTCTCAGTCACTCTTTTGGGTTTTATAGTGCAGTTCAGGAAACCTAAGTGATGACTGGGCTTTTCTGAGTGTTTGGGCTTATACATTCTATATAAAGTCGAGAGATGGGTTTTATTTCCCACCTACTTTTACTGAAGGAGCTGTCATTCCTGCAGGAAGATAGGCATCTACAGCAACTTCTCCAGGTCCCTGTGAGACCAGGGCCCCGGTGCACGATCCATTCACTTTTGAGGAACTGAGGAATATGTTACGTGAAGAACGTAGACAAATTCTGCAAACCCTGTTATTTCCAAAATTATTTTATAACTTTTAACAAACTATGTTTGCAGAACAATGTGTAGATGAATCCAAAACCATGATTGCAGGCTTCATCTGAATATTTATTGCATGAATTAGGATGTCTGGAAGTGCTGAGGGTTGCCCTTAACTTCTATTATTGTTACAGACGATTTGCTGGTAGAAATTGTAAAGAACCAATGAAGGAAGACTATCTGTTGTGCATTTAGTGGGCACGTGCTCACTGTTTGGCGTTGTCTTGTCTTACCAGTACACCTTTGCTTGGTCGGCCATGCTCACATCTTTTTGTAACTCTGCCTTTAGAGAAGTCTACAATTGGGCTGCATTGCTAAACACAGTGCTACTTAATAAAAGAACTTTCCACCCTAAGCACACCCCTCACCTTTTTGCAATTGAGGGGATGATGCTGTGAAATGGGAAGCTGTTCTCTTGCACAGCTACCTGGACCCCTTGTCTGCTCGAAGGCAGAATACCTTGATTGTGCAGAGATGGCTTTCTCTGAGAAAACACCTCAGCACTAAAGAAGATAATTATTATTGAGAGACTTCTCACCAAATTAATTATGTTTTGGTGTAGGCTAGTGTCTCAGGTGATACAATGTAAAGATCAAAGATTCTAAATACTGGGACATAGGATAGAGGAGATTCATCCTAAACCTTCCCAAAGTTTCTTTACAGAGATTAGAAAACAAAATCGGAGACCATGTTTGTGAATTGTATTAATCTAGTATCTGCGGTAGAAAAACTGAAAATTAACTTAGCTAAGAAAAAAACAAAAATTACTGTTAAAATATTGTAGCATGAACATTATGATCTTTACTCAGCACACAAACAAGTGTAGTTAAAGGATAACAGAATAAAAGTGATCACTAAAAATGTATCATTCATACAAAATAAAGCAGAAAAGTGGAAAGAGTAAAGGTGATGAAATCGAAAATAAGAAGATGGTAGAGTTAAACCAATATATATCCTCTAGAAGCCTGATGCACTTAAGCGGGGGAGGCAGGGTCCCTCAGCCTGGTCTGCACCTTCTCACAGTCCAGGAGCCCTTGGGGGATGTCCCAGGGGAGTGGGCCTAAGCAGTCAGTTGGACATCCTTAGTGCTGCTGAGGAGGCAGGAGAGGCTCCTGCCACTGCCGTTGCACTCGTCAGCCATGAGCCCAGCTTCTGGCTGAGTGAAGCTCCCCCTGTGGGATTGGGATGAAACCGGCTTTCTAACATCCTCTGAGGGGCTCTGGATTGTGAGAGAGTGCAGGCCAGGCTGAGGGACCCCACTGGTGCACGATCAGGCCAGGGAGAGACACTGGAGGTTGGCCAGCCAGGGAGGGACCACAGGAGGGCTCCAAGGCATGTCTGGCCTCTCTCACTCAATCCCAATTGGCAGGACCCCAGCAGCAAGCTAACCTACAGATTGGAGAGTCTGCTCCCTAGTGGTCAATGCATGTCATAGTGACTGGTTGACCAGTTGACTGTCTGCCCCCTGGTGGCCAATGCATGTCATAGCGTGTGGTTGAGCAGCCTTAGCATATCGTTAGCATATTATGCTTTGATTGGTTGAGTGGCCGACCAGTCAACCAGACATTAGCATATTAGGCTTTTATTATAATAGGATTACTACATACACTGAACACACCATGTCAAAGGTAGAAATAATCATAGCAATAAATAAATAAATAAATAAATAAATATTCTAGATTAGGATGATATTTATTAAAAAGACTAGTGGCCTAGTGCATGAAATCATGCACATTAAAAGGGAATTAATTAGAGGAAATATTTTAATATTGCTATTTGCCCTTTCTCTATAATAGAAGTGTCAGAGATGAAAGAAAATTAGTAAAATGTACATGAAAATCTCCCTCTAGTCAGAGTCTCGGGCATGCTGTGAGACCCAGAGTCAAGTCCCTGCTCACCACTGCGTGCCTCGAGTGAGAAATCGAGCGAGACCCAGACCTGGCTGGCCCTACCCTCATTGGGCGAGACCCAGACCCAGTCAGCAGCATCCCCATCAAGCCCAACCAGGCATGGGACACAGCCTCAGGTCCCCTGTCAATCCCTGCCTCCTGCTGATCAGTCATTACGCGTGAAGGCACAAGAATCATTTGCATATTAGCCTTTTATTATTATGATTATTCCTTTTCTTCTGACGTAAACCAGTGGGTGCTACCTCCCTATGAGCACTTGAAGTTCTTCTTTAAGAGGTGCAGGGCATGTAAATTCAAACCGCAGACTCTCACGAGAAAAGGCTGAGCAATCAGAGAAAAATTATTATCATCCTTTTTTCCCTTCTCACCTGGGACCCAGAAAAAGAAACTGTTTTCTGGATTGATTCTATTTCTTCCAAAAAGGACAATCCTTAGCCTAAAACTTACACTGAGGCTGAGGCCCTGGGAGGTGTATTTCTGGAGCATTTCCAGGTTTAAACTCTCCTCTCTTTCCGGCCCAAGTTCTAGTCCCAGGTCCCTTGGGAGCTCTCTATTCCTGCCAAAGACCTTTGGGAGCAGGGCAGCCCCAGCCCCCTCTGTATTCAGATCTTTGGTTTGAGCTTATTCTGTTGCTGGGAACGCAGGGTCTGGAGGCCCTTCAAGATCTCTGTCACCATTTTATAAACTCAGCAATGCCTTGAAATGTTTATGCTTGCATTTATCCAGTGTCTGTTGGTTTTATGCCAGAAAGGCATTTCAGAATATCTACTCTGTCATTCTGATGAAAATATAAGTCTGGGCTTTGTGGTTATTTGTATTTTCTCGATAATTTCCAAAGTACTATAGAGGGGAACACACACAGTGCTAAAACTAGGCAGTTGTCTAAGTCGTGGAGTCTAATTTTGTTGCACTTGAAAGTTTGATTCAATAGGCAAAAGTTAAACAATATTCTCTCATTTCCAAATTTATTTCATTGGCCTTAGGCAGACTTGGGTGCTGCTTGGTTTCAGGCAGCCAGAGACAAGTGGAAAATTAGTTTCTGGAATTTGGGCCCTAGGAAATATGGCTCAATGTGTACCTGCTTTCACAGAGAAAATAAATTTATACAGCTGTGAACAAAACCACTATAATTTGCAACACTCCCTCATTTTCTGAAGTATTCTATTTCTAAGTCTTGTCTTTGCTCTGAGGCATATGGCCCACCAGAAGAAAACAAACATTTCGGCTCTTCCCTACTGTATTTTAAACTAAGTGATATGTTGAAAATTACAGTGCTGACAAGCGTGATGGGATTAGAATGCTGACACGTGGATAATCCACTGTTTCTTTTAGCCCATTCGGCTCATGTGGTTTGGTGTAAACACTGTAATGTCACCTGCCTCCTTCTGCATGCCCATTAAAAAATGCAAATAAATCCTGGCTTACTTTGACATTAGTGGTTATGGTGTCTGCGTTGTACATTCTTCACTCTCATCACACTGTTCCAATTCCACTCAAACTAGGGCCTTTGGAAAACTTTAACTTTTTGAATGCAAGTGCTTCTTCAGTGCACAGCTAAGCAGTTTATCTGGTTTCCAGTCAATGAGCACGGCCCATCCACGGGACCCACTGATTACATGATTTGTAGCAAAGGAGTAAGGAGGTGATTCATTCGAAGTCAGAGTTTCCCTTTTACTGGTAAAATACTGCTAACTTAAACAAAGCCAGGACTTCTGGGGCTCCCTTGCACAATTCCAATGACATTTGATAAGCCTGAAAAATATAATTTTTTTGATAACATAGAGAATAGAATAAAAAATACACGGAATAGTTTGGGGCGGTGCAATAAAAAGATTCAGTCCCTGAGTTAAGATGATCCATTAACCTAGTATATGGATAGCTCGAGGATTGTTTTTGTCTGAGGACATAACACATCGCACTATGTGATCATTTGAGTAGGTGGTTGGCTCTGCTGAATGCTGTATTTTTATGCCCACATAGGACACAAGGGTTCTTGTTCACCAGGACAGACCACAGAGGAAGCTGCTTCATAGGCGCCTAAGCGAGGCTTGGCCTGGGCATAAGGCCTTTCCGAATCTTGAACACTTTCTTGTAGACTCAGCAATGCATGTCAGTGTTGTTACTTATCCAGAATATGCGTGTTTTGTGGCGGAAGGGTATGGCAGACTGTGTGTTCTGACACACTGCTTGAAATATAGTCTCGACCACCAAACATGGAAGTATTTCTAAACATAATTTATATGAAATAATACAATCTACATAGAGAGCTCCTAAAACCCTTGCAAATAGGGTGCTAGAAGAATCATCTGTTCTAATATTTGGTCTTTGACCCCAGATACTTAACTCCCTTGGAATTTCCTGAGTGATATGAACTTCTTTCATTCTATTGAGGCAACGTTTTGTGGGGACTTGTCTCCAGAAAGACCAAATCCTGTTTAGACAGAACACTAAGCCCATTCCAGAGAGAGCGGTGAGGAGCTGGAAGTGGAATTAATAATCGCTCAGGTGACGCAGCCTTCGTGAAATTCCCCAAATCATGGAGGTTGGAGAGCTTCTGGGTGGATAAGTTCACCTACAGGTGGGAGTGTGCCACACCCCAACCCACAGAGACAAAGTTCCTGGACCTTCCTAGGACCCTGGCATATCTTTATCAGACAGCTCAATTATACTTTGCGAAATGTCCTTTGTAATGAATCAGCAATAGTAAGTAAACTTTCCCTTGGTCCGTGCACTACTCTAGCAAATTTTCAAATCCAAGGAGGGGGCTGTGGGAACCTCTGGTCTTTAGCCAAGTCAGAGGAAATGTGCGGATAACCCAGGAACCTGTGACATGTGAGTGGCATCGGATGTGGGAACAGTCTCCAGCACTGAGCTTAACCTGTGGGATCTGAGCTAACTCGGGCAGAACTGAACTGACCTGCAGGACACCCAACTGGTGTGGGAGAATCAGTTGTTATAGGAAAGAACCCACACGTCTGGTCACAGAGTTGTTTTGTGTGATTAGTGAGTTTTTCCTAAAACAATTTCCTAAATGTAACTTGAAGGCCCAGAAACAACTCTGAATCAATGCACATTATCTGCTTTCAGGGCTTCATCTTTGTCTTTTGCGAGATCTAACAAGCCATTCTATAAAGATAACTTGCCCCAGAGAATGCCTTAAGGAGCCCCAATGCTGATTAAGGAAAGCATGCTCCTATGAGATTGTGGTGGACTGAAGTTTTGCCTCAACATTTATATGTTGAAGCCCTAACACCCCCACATGATTGTATTTGGAGACAAGGCCTTTAGGAGGCAATTAAGTTAAAAAAAGTCATATGACTAGGTCCATAATCCATAAACCTATAGGGCTGGTGTCCTTTTAAGAAAAGGAAGAGGTACCAGGAGAGCATGTGCACATGGGGAACAGGGCATGTGGGATCACAGAGAAACAGGCGGCTGTCTGCAATACAGGAAAAGAGGCCTCAGGAGAAGCCAGCTCTGCTTGCACATGATCTTGGACTTCCAATCTCCAGAACAGTGAGAAATAAATTTCTGTTTCCCAACCTCCCAAACGACGGCATTTTGTTACAGCGGCCCTAGTTAATGAACAAAGGATGCTCCAGAACATAGAATTATAGCTCAAAGAATAGTAAGGAATCATCTATCACAGCATCACAACCTGTGTGGCAACAACAACATAGAAATTCAGATAATTTACTTAATTACAAAATGTTAATAGATACAAAATTATTTCTAGAAAATATCGTACTCTAATATATGGTTTGATGAAGAAAGATCTTAGTAGAGTTAACTCAAATAATAATAATAGCAATAGTAATGAGTATGGATAACTATTTAATAATACAGTGTCATTATGTAAGATTTGGCCCTAACTTTATGATAACAAACATCTGATAAGTATTTCTGCTATGCTAGACCTTGTATTCTTTTCATGTCTTTCTTACTATAGTTAATGCAGCTATCGAAGTGAAGTTCAGAGATAGTCATTACCTAGCAAATGGTCATAGAGTTCATAATTACCCTGAAAATCTAGCACATTTATAGGAACCACTTAGAAGTGTGAGTCATAGGAGAATATCATCACGTATTTCAAAGGAGAATAAAAATTATATACAATTATGGGCTTGGTCTAAGCCAGTATGTATCAGATGAGTTAGCTAGGTGCCAATAAAGACGAAAAA
>PVJC01009682.1:31164-45474 GCA_004026665.1 Murina feae | reverse complement strand
GAGCAGGCACCCCCTCTATGTTGATCTCTCAGACTCTTGCCCTCCCCTGCATGTTGTTCTCTTTTTTGAGCTGTGACCAGGGCTGCGGGCGGCCTGCCTCCCAAGCTTGCCTACTGCCCATCTTCCTCCAGCCACCAGAAAGCAGTGGTCAGGCCAGCCTTTTCCTGCTCCCTGATCCCCGGAAGGGACCTGGGAAGCCACCAAGCAGGCCGCCAACTCTTTCCCACTCACCCGTCCCCTGCTGCCTTCCTTTCCCATTTCCCGGTGCCGCCAAGGGGTCTGGGGAGCTGCCAAGCAGGACCCCGGCCCCTGCAGCCTTGCTTTCCCGCTCCACGATGCCCGCAAAGGGCCTGGGCAGCCACCAAGCAGGCCACTGGCCCCTTGCCGCCTCTTACCCGCTTCCCGGTGCCCTCCAACCCTGCCGCCTCTTTCCCATCACGGGTCCTGGGTCCTGCGCTGTCCCGCCCTGCAGCCGCTCTGTGCACTCGAGAGGTCCCTCAGCCCGGCCTGTGCCCTCTCGCAGTCTGGGAGCCCTCGGGGGATGCCCACCTGCTGGCGTGCCTGACCAGCCTGGGTGAGGGGCTTTAAGGCTGCCCACAGCTCCCATTGACCCAACGTCCCAGCAAGGCCGGCTGGACACAGGTTCTGGAGTTTTTTCTCCTATAATTGATACTGTGCCTTGAAGGCCTGGGGTTATTTATCTTCTATAATTGATACACTGTTCCTTTAAGGCGGCCTTCTAACTAACGAAGCCTCCTCTGCTTCACCTCGCAGCGTCTATAATGAAACAATTGTTACTTTTACTGGTTAGGCCGGAGCTGCTCTTTCCTTCAGCTCCGGAGGATTCTATGATTGTTACAATGTTTCAAAACTGCTAGAGGCAGTTTAATCGGAGCTGAGCTGAGGGGCGCAGCTTCACTTTCGCTTCTGCCACAATGGAAAGGGCTGTTTACTCAGGTCCGGGAGTGGCGACCGCCATGTAGGCTGGGCTAATTTGCATACAGCCGCTCTGATTGGCTGGTGGGCATGGCTTAACCTGTCTCGGAGAAACGGTTAATTTTAATATTTCGCTTTTATTAGTTTAGATTGTGTTATAATTTCCTTCCTTTTTTAGGTTTAATACTCCTTCTGTGTGGATGGATCACATTTGATTTATGCATCCAGCCTTCCATAGGTGCTGGAGTTGCATTCCCTTTTGGCTGTTCTGAATAGTGAATAATGCTACTGTGAACCTGGGTGTACAAAATCTGTTCAGGTGCCTGCATTCAGTTCTTTTTGGTGTTTACCCACAAGTGGAACTGCTGGGTCAGTTGGTAATTTTATGTTTAATTTCTAAAGGAATCACCATATCGATTTCTACAGAAGCTACCTATAACATACATTATATATACACATGTATACATTATTATCTTAATACAGTTTTAATTTTTTTTAGGTTAATGTGATCACACAGTATTATTCAGGAATTTGGGTTTTTACAAGTATGTTAAAAGGTCTTTCCATGTCTCTACTTAAGAGTTCTGACTCATCTTAATGCCTTTGTAGTATTCCATAATTTATCCAAGCCCTACAAGTCAAAGGCACACATACTTGGTTCCTACCACCATAGAGTCATCCTTAGCATTTCATCATCCCATCCTGCCAGTCCCAACAATGTGCCATGTCAGTTCTAGCCCAGCAGTCTCTCTCTCCCTTACCCTCTTCCTCATTTCTAATACCCCCAACATGTGAACTTACCAAGTTTACCCAAAAGGTCTAACAAGTGCTTTGCAAACCCAGTGGTGGGTTGTAACGTCAAATTATTGGTTGTTTACTAGCACATAGAAAAAAATGATAAAGAATAAAACAGAACAAGAAGTAGAGTACACTCAGAGTAAATACCACTTCATTAAACCATGTCTTACTATGAGGAGCAGTCAGAATTGCCTCTGGATCTGACTGGACTCCCACACCTGATATCTCACTAGTGAACTTCATCTCTGATGGGTCCCTCACTCTCCTGCCAATGACTTGAACAAACTATTAATCTAAAGTCCTTTTTCAGAGTTTTAAACTCTGCCGCAATCTGAACCCATTCCATTTTCCTTCATGATTCACAGTCCTGCTACTGTCCTTTTTAAATGCTCCCAAACTGCTCACTATTTCTCTAAGAAATGTCCAACTTCTGCTTATGTTGCTCCCCTTTGTCTGACTACACCATTTTTGCTTGTCAGAATGTTACTCATACTTGAAAGCCCATCTCAAATGCCAGCTTCCTTCATGGAGTCTCATTTGATATTCCCAAAGGTGGGCCAGGGACAGCACACGCAGTGTCATCTGTATTTGCAGTGCAAGTTCCTACAATCTGCTTTCTTATAGCTGCCTGCACATGCGTATATCTCCCCCACTAACTATATGCTGCTTGAGGCCAGGGACTAATTTCACTCCTTGTCATCTCCTGTATGTTTAGTGTAGGCACTCGGCTTTTAAATCAAACATTTGCTTTGTTCCGTTTATATAGCCAGGCAAATTATTTTCTTTCAACACCTGGGCTAATGGCCATTATATAAGATTGTTTCTTAAATTTCTTATACTCTATTTTCTGACTGGTTCCCAGTGATGATTTATCTGACCTTAAGCAAACATTGAAGGTTTGCTCTTGGCCAGGCATGAGAAATGACTATAATAGGAAAAAAGGACTCTCTTCTTCAAGGACCTTAGTCTGGTGGGGGCAGGAGTCTCCTTTATATAATTTTTCCATGTCGACATAGGGAGCTTTTTATACCATAGGACAATCTATTTAGTCATTGAAGACCAGTGAGTGTTCTCACAGAGGCTGGGAGTGGTTTTGACATTGTCTAGAAACATTGTCAGTGTTTATAACTTGAAGGCATCTAGTGGACAGAGGCCCAGGATGCTGCTGAACTATAATGCACAGGGACAGTCCCACAGCAAAGAAGTTTCCATCCCCAAATATCAGTAGTGCATAGACTATGAAATCCTGGTGTGAACAAATCAAAGAATTCCAAAGTTTGGGTCTTTAGTAAAGCCATATAAATGTTTGAAATAGAGATTTCTAAGTATACCAGAAAGAGAAGTAATAACAAATACAACTTAGTTTTCTAAATTAAAGTATGCACATATACATATCCCATTTCTAAAATATTTCTAGACCCACAGTGTTCTTCATTTTGTTTTGTACAATGGGAATTTATATAAGGAAAAGAAACCAATTAGCACATACTACAAATTCCAGTCTTAGTAAGCAGTCAGCCATAGGATAAATGCCAAGTACCATGTAATATGAAGAAGGAGGTACTTTATTTTTCTAAAAAAATTGAGATATAATTGACATTACATTACTTTAGATGTACAACATAATGGTTCTCTATTTGTATATATTATGACATGATCAGTACAATAAGTCTAGTTAACACCTCACATAGTTATAAAAAAATTTTCTTTTGATGAGAACTTTTGTTTGTTTGTTTTTTGTTAGAGAGAGAGGAAAGGAGAGGGAGAGAGAAAGAGAAACATCCATTGGTTGCCTCTTGTATATGCCCCAACTGGGGATTGAACCTGCAACCTGGGTATGTCCCCTGACCCAGAATCAAATCTGCAACCCTTTTTGTATACCATACAATGTGTAATCAGCAGAGCTCCCCAGCCAGTGCTTATGATGGGAACTTTTAAGATCTCTCTTAACTTTCAAATACAGTACAGTATTATTAACTATAGTTGCTGTGCTGTACTTTATACCCCCAAGACATTTATTTTATACTGGAAATTTGTACCCTTTGAACACCTTCACCCATTTTGCTCACCCCTCACCCTGAAGAGATACTTTAGGATTTGGAAAATTAGATTTATTTTTCAGTGGCTGTATAGATAAAAATGTTTAAATAGAACAATTAGACATAAGTGAATCAGTTTAGATAAACATATTCTAAAATTCTTCAAATGTCTCTATATAGCTGGCATCTTTTTTAAAAAATACGTTTTTATTTAGTTGATTGAAGGGAGAGGAAGGGGGAGGGAGAGGGAGAGATAGAAACATCAATGATGAGAGAGAATCATTCATCGGCTGCCTCCTGCATGCTCCCTGTAGGGGCTCAAGCCTGCAGCCCCCGGCATGTGCCCTGACCCAGAACTGAGCCCTAACCTCATGGTTTCATGGGTTGACGTTCAACCTCTGAGCCACACTGGTCAGGCTGTTTTATTTTTTATTATTCTTATGTTTTCTGTATAAAGTCCTCTGATGACATTGCCTGTTATCTAGCTCTTAGAGCATTACCCCGTGTGCAGTAGTAGGTCTTTGAAATACATGTGATAAATAGATAAGTAAACCAATTCCAGACTTACCAGCTACTCAGTCTCCTCGTGCAAAGCAGTATTATGGCAGAAAGGTGGCAGAAAGTTTGTGTTCAAATCCAGTGGAGTCAGTTCCACAGATAAGTAAGCCTCAGCCTGTCACCTGGCCCAACGGCTTTATCTTGGAATAAGCCCTTTATGCTTCTTAGGAGCTGTGTTGAAGACATAAAAATCAACTGCTTGGGGAAGTTGGCAGAATCACGCCATCTTCCTTGTTTTACCTGGTCCAATGGAACAGTTTTTCTAGGCATCTTAGGGCCCGTATAGAGTTGAACCTGACACACTGAATTATATGCAAATGTGATGGTAAGGCTGCAGTAGTTAAGGATCTGTGATCTAGCAACCCTATCCTTTGTGCCCTACTCATTTGGCATTTTCTACTTGTCTCTGGAATAAATTGTTGCTTTAGAAAGACTGAACCTACCATGTTATTGGTATTTTGCCGGTTAGTGTAGAAAAGTATACTGGAGGGTGTGTTGCTGGCGGGTTGACTTTTCGTAGATCTGCAGTACATGTTCATCCCAGGAGCAGGAGTGCCAACCAGGCCAGACAGGGGACTGCCTCACTGCACTGCTTGGATAAGCACAAGCACTGTGGCTTTCTATTAGCCCGCACCTATGTTAATCATAAAATATTTCAATGAAGAATTTGCAAGTGTCACCTTCTTGAAATAAATTGTATCCATCGGAGGTTCTTCCCCGAATTCTGGGACTTAAATCTTAATGTATTGTATTTTAGAATTAGATTTTTAACAATAACATAGTTAGGAGCTACTGAGTTATTATGAAATTAATATTGTAGACTAAATAGACACTGAATAAAATGTTTGTGTTTTCGTCTACTCTCCTTTTTATCATTTTTATATTTTACTTTTAAAGTTTATAAAGCTTAATTTGCATTTCTTTTATGACAGGCACTGTCTTATTTATTTATTTTTTAGCAGAGAAAGAAAACAGTTTTATTATTGAACCCATGCTACAGTCACATCACAGACAATCTGCCAAAAAGATTGCAACGAAAAAAAGAAATAATCACCCTTTCATATAGCCTGGCAGATCCAGTCCATTACATGCATGCCAGTGTCATTTATCAAGGGAAAAATAATGCTGGAGTTACATCATGGGGTCCAGTGCCTGAGATTCCTGAGAAGATGGAGAGAAGGGGTGTCACACTCCATTATTATACATTTTTATCTTTAAAATTGTGGTAAATTGCTCTGGCTGGTGTGCTCAGTTGGTTGACTGTTGTCCCATGCACTGGAAGGTAGCTGGTTCAATGCCCGGTCAGGATGTGGGTTTGAACCCTGGTCAGGGTGGGTACAGTTCTGATAGATGTTTCTCTCATATATTAATGTTTCTCCGCCCCCCCTTCTCTAAAATAATCAATGAAAACATATTTTTAAAAACTGTGGTAAACTATACATAACATAATTTTTACCATTTTAACCATTGTTAAGTGTACAGTTCAGTGGAAATTAAGTACATGAACACTGCTGTTCAACTAACGCCACCATCCATCTCTAGAACTTGCCTTTCCAAACTGAAACTCTGTGTCCATTAAACACTAATTCTCTGTTCCTCCCCCCCCCCCCCCCCCCCCCAGATCCTAGCACCCACCATTCTACTGCCTGTTTCTGAGAATCTGATGACTCTAGGTTCCTTACATGAGTGGAATCACACTCATGTGATTTGTCCTTTTGTGACTGACTGACTTCATTTAGCATAATGTATTCAAGGCTTATGCATGTGTTGCAGTTTCGTCTTGAAGGCTGGATAATATTCTCTTAAATGTATATACTACATTTTGCTTATCAATTGCTTTCACTTTTTTTTTTTTTTGTAATCCTCATTCCAGGATATTTTTTCATTGATTTTTAGAGAGACTGGAAGAGAGAGGGAAAGACAGAGAAATATAGATGTGAGAGAAACACATAGATTGGTTGCCTCCTGCACAAGCCCTGACCAGGGCCCTGCGGCTGGGAGGAGCCTGCGCCTGAGGTGCGTGCCCTTGACTGGGATTAAATCAGGACCCTTCAGCCTGCAGGCTCTGTTCACGGATCCAAACCAGCTAGGGCTCTTTCATCTTTTGGCTGTTATGAATAATATTGCTATGAAAATGGGTGTGCAAATGTCTAAGTTCCTGCTTTCATTTCTTTTGGGTATATACCCAGAAATGGAATTGCTGGGTCATGTCCTAATTCTATGTTTAATTTTTTGAGGAAGCATCATACTATTTTACATAGCAGCTGTGCTGTTTTACCTTCCCACCAGCAACGTATGATGGTTCCCACTTCACATCCTCATCAGCACTTATTTCTGTTTCTTTTTGGCTTTTTTTTTTAAATAGCAGCCATCCTACTAGGTATGAAAAGATATCTCATTGTAGTTTTGACTTACATTTCCCTTGTGATGAATGAAGCTGAGGATCTTTTCCTATATTACTCCCATTTATTTACTTACTTATTTTTGTTTTGTTTTAAAAGAAATTATTTTTCCTATTAAGACCACTGCAACCAGTAGACAAGAAATATGTAAGTTAGGAAGCTTATTCAGTTTGATTTTAGATCTCTTAAGGAGAGATTCTCTTTTTAGAGACATAGCTAATGTATGTTAAAACATTTAAATTGCTTTTTTAAAGTAAGCAACAAAAATAAAAATCTTCCACTAAATTAGACTTCATTTTTGTGGTTTGATTCTTCTTCTGGACTCAAGTAGGGAGTAAATAGCCTAAGTTTTATCCACGTAATACCTAGTGACTACAGTTCAGCTGGATAAAGATGAAAGCCTGTTTTTTTGTTGTTGTTGTTTTTTTTTCCCCCCCTTAAAAACAAAAGAATTTAGGTCAGCTTATATCCTCTTGTGCTTAGGTTGACATATCTTTTAAATCTGATAGCTGGCTGGAGGATGTGTCACATTATTCCTTGAGCTGGTATAAAATCATTTTAAAGAAAAACCACATACAGTAGTATTTTTTTCTTTGTGTCAGAAAATCTATATATGACAATTCATAGTATTTCAGGTCCTGTGTGAAATGTATGAAGAAGCAGATCCTCTTTCACATAGTTTACTTAAAAATAAATAGTAGCTGACATTTATCAAGTGCTTTTTATTTATGAATAATTCTGAGCTGTTTACATATATAGTAACTCATTTAATTACCACAGCTGCCCTATGAGGTTGGGGAGTACTATTATCTTTGCAGATGAAGAAATGGAAGTACAGAAAGTATTAAAATAGGCAGTGGAGTTCACTCAGCTGGTGCCAGAGACAAAACCTCACTGTACAAGTGCTTCAGCGGAGATAGGAGTAAGTAACTGTGTTGTGGCCTTTTCATTCTTACAGGACTGTCCCTATGGCTGCTTTCAGCATTAATAAAAATTACACTCACAGAGTAAGCTTGGGAATTTTTTAGTCATTATTCCTTGTAAAAATACAAGTTTTGATTTTTCTGCCTTTTTAATGATGAAACTTAAAACTATTAAGATAAAAAGTTACCTAGGACACTTTGGTAAATATATAGTAGCAAAAATTTTTCTTTAGCTAAGTACAAAATACTTCATTGGGACCAAAAATAGGGTATTTTGCCAGTTACTGAAACTCTTCAATACTGACTGCATCCACCATGTTTCGTGTGGACCGCTGGGTGAGAGGGGCTGGGTGAGAAGGGTGGCAAGGAGTTTGGTGGTTCTTGGTCTTGTAGCCCCCACAGCACGTGGCAAAAACAGTGCGCTCCCTGCTCTGCACGCAGAGGCTCCAGGATTTCACCTCCTTGACCCGAAGCTGCATTATGATACGGTGTGATGGTGGCCACAGCAGAAATAAACCATGTGCCCTAGCTGGTTTGCACAGTGGTTAGAGCATCGGCCTATGGACCAAAGGGTCCTGGGTTCGATTTCTGTCCGGGGCACGTACTATGGTTGCAGGCTTCTCCCTCACCTAGGCCCTTGGAGCCTTTGTGGAAGGCAACCAGCTGAAGCATTTCTCTCACATCGATGTTTCTGTTTGTCTGTCTCTCACTCTTCCTAAAAATCAATAGAAAAATATCCTCGTGTGAGGATTAACCAAACAAACAAAAAACAAATACATCATGACCTCCTTCCTTTAAGGTGGCATGGTGGTAGTTCTTAAGGAGGCCACGTGTGATTCCAAGTATGGCTCACTCTGGGTGGGAGGCTATATTCCCTTCTGTTACCACCTGTAATGAAGTAAGTTTGAGGCTTAATTTTTTTTTTTAATGCTCAATTTTTCGTTTTTGAGAGTTCAAATTGAAATATTCTTCCCAACATTGTATTTAATAAAGTTCGCTCACTTATAAAATGATAATTAAGAACTAGACAAACCAATTTCATTGTATTGTGTCTAGTTCAAGTCAGGATTGGAAGTCCAGGAAGCTGCAGCAATAGAACATGGCAAGATTGTAGATTAGACAGGAGATGGGAAACAGGAGTAAAGCCATTCAGACAAGAAAAGACACACGCAAGGTAGAAGAGCAGCTCATGTCCTGTGAGACCCTGCCTACCACAGCGTAGCTGCTGAATTTAATTTTTAATTAACTGCTTCTCAAGGTCTATTTTGACACAATTCAGACCTTGTTCTTGTCCCCACCCAAATTGCATCAAGTCGTCTTTTTGCCCCATCTAGTCTTTTGCACCTGACTCTATCAGGCTCTTTAACTCTGATTATTGGACTTCATTCATTCACTCACTCATAGGTTTGTGGTTAACCCAGTTCTGCCTGTGGAAGGCCTTCTGCCTCTCTTAGTTGGATTGTCCCAGGAGAGTTGTTTTCTCTGATGGGCTCTGGAAAACATTGCCTGCTCACCTGATGAAGTTGCTGAGAGCAGTCATCGTTAAAGTTAAAATAAACTTTCTTTGGATTAATTTTAAGTTTACAGAAAAGTTGCAGAGATGGTTCAGAGTTCTCGAATAACCTACACTCAACTTCCATGTGTGTTAACATCCCAGGAGCTGATATAATTATTGAAGCTGAGAAATTAGCATTGGTGCAGGACCTTGAACTGCATTATGCACTTGATTCATATTTCATCCATTTTCCACCCGTGTCCCTTTCGGCTCCAGGACCCAATCCTGGTTAGCCTCCCCTTTGCCTAAAAGCTGTCTTGTCTCATTGATCCCCTCTGGTCTGGAACAGCTGAGCCTCTGCTGCTTTTGACACTTTGGAGGACTGATGAGGTATTTTGTAGGCTCGCTTCTGATTTTGGCTGTTTGATGTTTTCTTGTGATTTGGGGGAAATACCCAGAGCTGCAGTGCCCGTCTCATCACACTGGACCGTGGGCTGCGTGACGTGAGCAGGGCTTGTTGGTTGTGATCCTGGTCACTTGGTGAAGGTGGTATTTGCTGCCTCTGCTCTCTGTGATGTGAGTGTTGTCTCTTTTGTTGGTTTGGTTCTTGGAAGCCATTATTCAGTCCAGCTCACAGTCAAAGGCAGCAGAGGATTTTACATTATTTGAATTCTTTAGGGAAGATTTGTGTCTTCTCCCTGTATTTATTTCATCAATTATATGTATCAGTATGGACTCAAGTATTCATTTGTACTTTGGGTTTTCGGTTATAACCTAATACAAGCTGTCCTATTGCACGAGTTGTTCCAGCTTTGGCCAGTGGGCATCTTCCATTAGGTAGGCTTCTTGTGTCTCTTCGTTAGGGACATGGTCTTCCTTTCTGGCACCATGAGGCAGATGCTCTGGACTTACCTTGGGTTTCCCTGTCCCAGCTTCACCCATTTTCCTCCATGGTTGTGGTTCTTTTTAATTAATGGAGAACAGTATTTAGAAAGCAGATCTGGGTTCAGGTGTTCTCCCTTCTGGGGTGTTGCTGCTTCTCAGCCCTCAGCTCACAGTTGAGAGATGCACATACAGACTGACTTGTAATGATTTCTGTGCCTGCTTGTCTGTGTTGTCACCTACACACCAGTTCTTAGGGATGTCCTCATGGCTAACCTATCACCACAGGGTCATGCTGGCCTCCTCCTCCTCCCTTTGCACGTTTCTCATCCCATTCAATGGAGGGAAGACTCAGCCAACCCAGCATCTATTTACTGCCACCTTACACATGTGAGTGGTTTGCACTGTTCACCCACACGTCCCCCCCACTCCCGCTGCCGCCTGCCCCCAGATAGATTACCAAGAAGTGTTTAGTGTCTGTGTATCTCTGTCCTCAGGCCTCACAGCTTCCACTCAAAACCTTGTTTTCCCAAGTTACTTTGGGGAGCTTCTCCCTCCCAACTTGGTGGGATTATTTCAGATTTTACAATACAGTTTGATATGTTCGTCAATCTGTGTTCTGTCCTGATACCCCTGCCATCCTGGTGGATTTTTTTAAAAAAATATATTTTATTGATTTTTTACAGAGAAGAAGGGAGAGCGATAGAGAGCTAGAAACATCAATGAGAGAGAAACATCTATCAGCTGCCTCCTGCACACTCCCCACTGGGGATGTGCCACAACCAAGGTACATGCCCCTGACCGGAATCAAACCCGGGACCCTTGAGTCCGCAGGCCGACGCTCTATCCACTGAGCCAAACCAGTCAGGGCCTGGCGGATGTTTTAAAAATGTGTGTACCTTGAAGTTCATTCCCTATATGAAATGTACAGTCATCTGACTTTGAACAGATACATAGTCATGTGTCCACCACCCAGACAGTTGGCACCCATTGGAACCTTGCAGTGTTTAATGCATATTGTCTTTCCTCGTATAAAGACATAGTGGGTTTTAATGTTGGGGAAGAACATTAGAATTTTAGAAGTTGAAGGAACCTTAAAAGATCCACTAATTTTATATTCTTACTGGGCAAATTGGGCATCAAGCCGGAATTGGAACCTAGACATTTTGGTTCTGCTCCCCTCTCCTCACTGCCACTAGGTGCCTGAGATAGGCAAGATGAGCAAGATGGGCACAGGTTGCCTCACTTTAATTTAGGCCTCAAGTCTATGCTTATGGGCGTGATTTCTTTATTTTTTTTGTTTTAGGAGGTTAATTCCAGCAGACAAGTATTTGTTTAATGTTGAGCAAGCTTTGGGGGATAATTTAAGGTGTTAATCATTTGCTAATTAGTATTGTGAATTATTAACAGTTCATTCACTTTGCTTTTTAAAAAAAATATATTTTTATTGATTTCAGAGAGGAAGGGGGAGAGAGGAAGAAATAGTAACAGCAATGATGAGAGGAAATCATTGATTGGCTGCCATCTGCATGCCCCCTACTGGGGATCAAGCCTGCAATCTGGGCATGTGCCCTTGACCGGAATCGAACCTGGGACCCTTCAATCCACAGGCTAACGCTGTATCCACTGAGTGTCTAGGGCCACTTTACTTTTTAATGCCAGTCTGAAACCAAATGTTCTGAGTGAACAAGGAATTGTATTTGGGAAGGAGGTGACTGTGGAGTGCTCCACATTCCACTCTCCGGAGGCAGATGAAAATTCTCTAGAAGTCTCCATGGATGTTGGCATTCACTGAACAGAGTATATCTTGTTAATCTTTATAGGTAGTTTAAAGACTCTTTGGGGGTCCCCAAAATGGGACCCTCCATTTTCATCTTTTGGTGCTTGCCAGGCACCAAGCTAGACCCTTGACACGCAGCTGAGTAAGCTTTGTACCTTGTCATCTGTCGAGAGGGTTTGAACGAAGGAGCATTTATAAGAAGGAGCGTTTGTCCCCATTTGGTGGCGCAGATGTGGCCAGTACGGGCATGGCTCATACTAGTGCTGCTTCAGCTTTTTATTGGATTTTTTTTTCTTTTAAGAAGCATAACTGTACCACTCTGACACAACTATGGTGGGTTTTGTCTTTTTCCTTCCAGCCTTTTCCCATATTTTCACATGGTTGTGTGTACAGGATATTATATTCTGAAATGGTTTTTGTTTAATATTTTGTCATAAGCTTTTCCCAAGTTTCTTCACAGCACCATGTGGCATCTGTGTTTACCCAGCTCCTTAATGTTTACTTATTTTTCTCTCAGAGGCAGATGCAGTCTACCCGGTACTTCTTATGTTCCCAGTGTTTTTATTGGGTACATTGGTTTCCTAGGCTCTACTTCCTGGAGTAAAATTACTGGGTCAGAGAGCATGACCATCTTACAACTCTGGAAATACATTGCCTATTGTTTTATAACCCAACGGCGTTCCTTGAAATGTCAGATTAGACTGATAAACTGCCTACTCTGCCGCCATCACCTACCACTTTGCCCAGGCTCAGTAACGTGGGGCTGCACACACACCTCCGGCTGTGCACCTGGCTCTTCTGATGGAACACCCATCTAGGCAGTCCCTGAGATGCGGCCCCTTCTCTCGCCTCCAGCGGTGGTGAGGATGATGTGGTAAGAATACAGTGAGACACGCTGCCCAGTAGCTGGCAGCAAGTGGGCAAGCCACATCAGCTCTGGACTGCTCCCAGCCTCTGTTTCCCAGAAGAATGGGTTAATAAACTCTGTTGTAAAATATAAATATTGAGTACGCAATACTCAACTTACACATTTAATTTAGATTTTGTGCCTTATCTCCCCTACAAGATGTCTGTGGAGCAAGCAGCCACACTGTCTTTTCTAGAACTCCTTGCAGAAGTGGGGAGCAAGGGTGTGGTAACTCATACCCTTTCATTTCAGGGCCTCTTAAGGGACTTTAACAGAAAGTCTCCTCTTTTGTGGAGACTTAAGATGTTGGCAAAATATCCAGGACCTAGTGATTACAAAATGCTTTGAAACATCGCTGTACACATATAAAGTTCTAGTATATAATAAGTGAGTTGAGGTAGAGAGCTTAGACTTGAAGATTATCCTTTGTAGAATGTGAGGAGATGAAGCTGGCCTAATGTAGTTTTTCTTGTTTAACTATACTTTTCTATTTTAGTGAATGTACAATATTTTTAGATTAAGGGATATAATAAAACAAGATTTTACTATTCTAAGAAATAGAGCATTAGTTGACTAATTGTATTTTTTTAAAAAAACTAAAATATCTTTTTCAAAAACTTTATCTCAGGAATACAAAAAAGTATTTTTTCTTTAAATCTTTAAGAAGTTTGCTTTGCCTCTAAATGAGATTTCATTATAACTAACTTTCCAATAAAATTTGGTGACTGCTTCTGTTACAAAAATCAATGAGAAATGAGAGTAACTCCACAGTGATATCCAGTAGATGACCATTGAACACTCAAACTTAATTTCTAATGTAATTTAATTCTATTGGACAGTGGGGTTGTAGAAATTTACATCTAAGGGCACATGATTTTCACCTTACCTGAATCACCTGATTTAAGTTTAAAATTATGTTTTCTAAAATACTTTATTTTAGGAACAAAAACTGCAGATTTTAGTTGGGTAAATGAGTTTGGGAAACAGCAAGAAAGGAATTGACTGTTTTTAACTGTACATATTTTAGGAAAATGTTTTTCAGTGCCTTTGGTGTGTTTAGGAACAGAGAGGTTCCAGGTGCCGTTTACTTCTCCCTGGGATTTGCATCTTGGCCCTTCCTTGGTATAGCACAGACACTAGCGATAGGGGAGAGCTGGTAGACGTAAGGAGGCTCTGGCTATAGTTTCCATCACTAAAAAGGCAGTACATTTAGACTTCGTCCCCATGGTGGTTCTGAACCTGGTGCCACACGACTAGGGCTGGTCTTTGCACAGAATAAGCATGTGACAGTTATTTGGGGGTAAATGTGTTCACTCGTGTTATTATCCCCATATGCTGAATGCTTCAGAGTGTATAACTATAGGAGATGGAAATACTTGACTTTTATTCTTTTAAAACCCTGTCTGATTATTTCCTATTTGACACATTTGATCTACTTTGAAGAAATTATTTTGGTTTCACTGGGAGTAGCTGGCTTCTCTCTGTCATCTTCCTTCCCACTTCTTTATTTTCCTGTTCTCTTTTTTTTCATCATTCTCTTTTACTTCAAAATACTGGGTTGGCCGGCGGGGGGGGGGGGGGGGGGGGGGG